>JAIPMN010005386.1:0-10506 GCA_020650975.1 Apostichopus californicus
GCCCCCCCCCCCCCCTCCATGAATCCACTCAACTCAGTATCGCCTTTAAATGGACCAGATAATGACTAGATGACATATATCCTAATATGCATCACGAAGCATATTTGGTAGTTTCGGAATAATTACTGCTATGGGTGATTTTCTTCAGTCTCGAAAAACCACAACTTCACAATGTTGCCATTGTGACTAGGTTATGCAAGGAAATCTTTCTACGGACGTTGGCTATACCATATCAAGGCATGTTTCTTTTCTATTTTACGTTATTTATTTATTTTCTCGTTTTACACTGTCTCCTAGTTAATTACACATAAATGTAAACCGTACGTAGTTAACAATCATGGCTCTTATCTACTACGGTACTTCATGAAACACCACGGTTTTAAAGAACCAAAGTGGCTCATTATAACATTGGAAGGAAACATTTTAACATATGGATTTATCCCGGATTCTATGAAAAAACCTCTGAATATTAAATATTTGTAGCAAGGCAGAACACCACTGATTATCGCTAGTTATAAGATATAAATATGCACGAGAATGTCAATACACTATACACAATATCAAGGCACTGTATGAAACAGAATAAGTTAGACGCCCAAAAAAGTCACATGACCAGAATCGATCAACAGTTAACAAGCTATCCCAGCCTCTTTGTAATAGCTTAAAAATTAAGTTTGAATGAAATGTTTAAATTTTAATCTCATACTTTTCTACCTTTTCAGATTTCGAAAGTTGGCACTCGCTAAGAAATCAACCTAACTTATTATTTTTACATCATGCTTGAAAAGGTAAGTTTAGGCTGACAACTGAAATTGATGAAAAAGATAACACAATTTTGAAACTTTGGCATACTTAGTAGTCGGTGTTGTCACAGTAGAGATATCGGCGTTATCTTGTAGCCTATATTATATTTGTATTCACTGCATATATAATTGTAATGATTTTTAACCAAAATGGCTGAAACTGTCCCATAATAATATATGGCATATTACTAATAAATATGAAGTGAAATATGTTTGTTGGTTTCCAGCTGGTTTTGTCATCAGTCAAGTACACACAATGTTCTTATCAACAGTGAAGTGATTATTGGTAACATCACCAAAGATTTACGCCTGCGCATAACACCCCCCCCCCCCCCCCCTTGATTGAATTTATACTTCGCTATGGAAGACACTTAACTCGAGAGAGGTTGAAATATTTTGTGGAAGTTTGTGCCTAAGTTTTATACCTGACTATATTTAATAGACAATTAACATCCAAGAAAGGATTTTTTTTATTGCTTTGGAACAATACGTAACATTGACACATAAAAAATGACATAAATAGAGCGAAAAGAGAGAAAAAACACCTTGCCTATTTTCTCGCATTTGTCGAAGACGGTTCAAGTGTCAGCTAGAGTTTTCAAGGCAGTATATACGTCCATCGATCGACGCTTATCTACAAAATGTTATTGCTTTAAAGACAAGTACTGTTTCTCTGGACGCGTCACTTAACTTTTTATTGCCGGGTTCATGTCACGAAAAAGTGATTGTAAACAAGGGAAGATTGGAAATTATTTCACGTCTTGACAGCAAGATACCAAACTTTTAAGAGAAAAGCTACTTAAGCTCTTTTGAGTGGCAGATTGGAGTGATAAGCCCACCCATATTGTATACAGAGGGAGAAAAGCGTTCCCCTTTTTCTCTTCTTTCACAACACACTAGTAGATCTAGTTTTGACGAAACACATCCACCCACCCTTCAGACGGCTAGTTCGCGACCGTGGTCAAAAGGCTCTTATTACACTCGAAATGTATTGATATAATATTACTTTAACATATACACACGCACCTGGAATATATGCTTTTCAGAACAGCTAGGCAATACCATTGACACATTCAAGGAGTAGGCATACTATATCATATACATATCGATAAAAAGATTTCATTTTCTTTCTCAAAATAGGACCAAAATGTGTTGTCATGGTAACAGGGATTGCTTGCGTGGTCACGTGGTAACGTATGGCGTCACAGATACGCTTGTGAGTAGGTGGATTAATCCTCGATGGGGGGATTTTGTAATGTTGCCCTGTCCGATCGAAGAGTTCAGAAACGGGGCCACTGACGATTCTTTGTTGACTGGAACATCCCGGGTTCTATGAATATTCATATCCTCTGATTCTCAATCAATTCCCATCGAAAGATATGGTCATCATACTTGAATAATCATCAAGTACATCTTGGTGAATCCTTCAATGGCTAAACAGCATTGGATGAAGCGGGTGTGTTGCGAGGGGGAAAAATGGCGGATAGAAGTTGATCTGTGGACACATCTGAGACTGAGCTAAGAGGGGATCAGGGTAGGCAGCAGGGAGGGGCTGGTAGGGATTATCCCGGAAGAGGACTTTGACGGCAACTTTCTTGGCTGGTGAAGGAGACATCATCTCGGCAGCCATTTGCTTCCTTTTCGTCTTGTATCTCCGATTCTGGAACCATATTTTGATTTGTTGTTCAGTGAGTTTGAGAGCAGCGGCGAGATCTCCCCTCTCTGGACCAGAGAGATACCGCTGATGCCTAAACCGCCTCTCCAGTTCGTAAACTTGTGCGTGGGAGAAAGCTGCCCGTGAGCGCTTTTTCCGCGGCGCGTTCGAACCGCTCGTGGATGAGGAAGAGGAGGAGAGTGACTCCGTTTTTGAGAGCGAGTCACTATTCTGGTCAGAAGTACTCTGTACGCTGTGTGGTCGCGAGGGTGGTTTGGAATCAGTTGAGTCACACTGTCCTGTGAACAGAAAGAAATATAAGAGCAATAAGTCAACGTTTTTACTCATTAAGGAAATTTGTTTAGACAGGGAAGATAGCAATGCGGTCGGGAGTGGTATTACCAAATGGAGTGGTTCAGAGAAAAGATATTTCAAACTCCGCGGGTGGAAAAAAAACCCACTCATTTATACGACGGGGTATAGAGTATAAAAGAATCAAAACACGAAAGAGTGAATGACCTAATGTTGTCCTGAAGAAGATATGTTTATTATGATCGCCGTAAAAGTCAGTATCGCGTATTTCGACCTTGCCTTGTTTTCACGGTCGTAAACCAAGAGTTTATAGTTTATCTTTATGTGGTTTGTTGTAAAACATAACATCCTTAGCGAAACCATATCATGTTGAGTGTAAAAGTTGTTTATTTTCACGATTAAAACGTTTGGCAAAGATGTTTTTATTTTAATCGAGGACACTTATATATGCAAAGTATTAGTGTTCAATGTTGTTTCTATTTAAGTTATGACTATACTATAACCTTCGTATATAAATACGTGGTGGGTGTCTCTCTTGATTACCAACAATGTTAAAATTTATATTGATTCTAAGAAGAAGAAAAAAAAGTTTTCCAACTTGTTAATTTTTTTTATCAACCCAAATGGAAATGAAAAGGGAATTTCTTAGATCTTCATTGTAAAGATACATTAATGTTAATTCTTAAGAAATCAGTTGCATAAATTGCATAACGATAAGTTACGATGTGTTTAACGATGTGTTTTACTTAAGTTGGTAAGTTTTATATCGCCGCGATGGGCAATCAGAAGGCTGCTAATTAATTAGCTTAATGACTCAAGTGAGACAGTAACGTACCATGAGGGCGTGGGAAAAAAGACTGACTTTCTTCATGAAACCGGCAAAATGGAGTGGAAGGGGTGGATGGGTGTGTGCTGGTGGAGAGGGGGAGGGGGAGGAGAGAGAGAATGTTATCGAAACTGGAAAATGACAGCAGTGAGTGTCAACTCCCGCCCCCCTCCTCCTTATGCCCCACCCCTATCTCATGTTCACTTTCCATATAATAACTAAATAATAACATCCGGTTATGTCATCACTTGTCGGTGAACAACTGCCGGTATGTGCTATCTTACATATAAAGAGAACTTCAAGTCTTTCTAAACGCTGAAGGAACATGAATGCTTGTACTGTAATACTGCAGGGAGGACATGCTTACATCAACATTCAAGAATCACAAACATGCAGCAAGATTCCACATCTCCGGGTTATATATTATGTCCTTCCTCTAACCGTCATATATTCTCTCTCTCACTCGAGAAACGCCATGAAAATAGCGATTTTTAAGAATAACAGATCGCCTAAAGATGTTGTACCCTATTCCTTGTGAATCAAAAGAATGATTTATGAAGACCCTCTCTCTCTGGAAGAGGTTACAGGGGTTTAGTGGCTGCACTTGGCCGTTTCGCTTTTACCAAAAACACACCAAAGTGAGGAGGATGACAGTCCGACAACAAACATATTCAATTAAATTTATTTCCTTGTTTGAGCAGAGAAAAAGTTTATCTACGATTAATTTGAAGCTTGGGTAATACTTTCAGCTCTTCTTAAAGAGGATTCTTTTGTTTCCGTTTAAGGTTGGTTGGAAAAGCTTTGTTTAACTAAGACTGTAAAGTGTGATAAATGCAAATGATTAATAGACTTGACCCAAAGAGATAATCAAAGAAGATTCATCGTCTTGTTGAGACGGCAAAAATAATAGCCATTTATCCCTGAGAAAACATGAGGAATAGAGTTGGGGGAGAGGCAAGAGTGATGATGAAAAGATTGGCATGGTGTAATTCCTTTGTCTTATATAGAATGAGTTGACTTCATGCGTACAAAACAAAAGTGACAGTTATTGTTCAATTAAAAAAATCTTAAATTAATTACTCAATTAGTTACATATAGAAACAATTTAGTACCGAGAACAGCGCAGAGCATGCGCACAATGGCGCTCTATAAAAAAAATTAAGAGAAGTAAACGATTCTTTGTTTTAGTAATCATCCGTGACAAATTTTAATCCAGTTGAAATATTGGAGTCACAAATTGGCGCAAAATTGACCTCGAAATAAAGTTTAGGTTTGTTTATAAGTTCTTATTTAATTCAGGTATTGCTGACTACGGTATGCTCAAGTCTTTATCATTTTGGAATGAGTAACTATAGAACTAAACAACTAAATAGATTTGAAAAATACATTACTGACATACCAAGACTATGATTTCATGTCCAATTATTTTTCAGTTTTCTCGTCTCTCGTTCCTGCATGTCAAATATCAATATAATTAAACTCACTATTTGAGGGAATACGTGCGTAAAACGTTAATCTAAGATATGTTTATACCTTAAATCTGTAGTATTTCAATGTCGGAGTCGCCATAAAATTTGGAAAGTTTACTGTAAGTTTAAAACACTTTACTTTTACACAATTTTCTTCAAATAAATCAGAATATGCAGGCTTAATTTTTCATTTGCATTTAAGAAAGTAAATCATGACAAAAAAATACTTAAACGAGAAAGAGAGATCACTGATTCTGAACCTTGTCAGCTAATATAATTTTGTTTATTAAACATTTCGAAATGAAGGAACTTTAAGTCAAATTTTATAAAAGAAATTGTGCTAATATGTCTTTGAGAAAGACTTTGTTTTTAGATTTCCGTAAACAAACTGTACGTTTACTGTAATTCAAACAGACACACCTACACTTACTTCCAGGAGGTTGTTTTCTTACTATTCGAAAACAATTTATATTAAAATTTGTCATTTTCATGCTTTTCATGGTTTGCTTATTGTTGTTTTTGCTTTTTCACAAAACTTCTTTTTTTTTTCTCGTGTCTTTAAATATTTATACTGAACTAATTGTTTAAAGATTTAA
Source organism: Apostichopus californicus (assembly GCA_020650975.1). NCBI lineage: Eukaryota > Metazoa > Echinodermata > Holothuroidea > Aspidochirotida > Stichopodidae > Apostichopus > Apostichopus californicus. The sequence goes on from JAIPMN010005386.1 coordinate 5,661, forward strand.
AATATCATATAAACATCATTTGCAAAAAGTGGATGAATTGAAATTTTGGTAATTGAAGTAAACTGACCCCCCATTTACAATTTTCATTTAATTGTTGACAATGTGGAATCATATATTATACTCCTGATCAATGTTATGATAGAAACATCATCACCTTGTTACAGTTTATAGGCGGTTATGCCTACTTGTAATGCGGGGTGTACGGTTGTTTTCATTACTCAAATTTCATTGTATTCAGTTGCACATTATTATAATTGTAATGTTCTTTTTTACCGTTTGTATAACGCACCAAAATATTCTTGAAGTTGTCTTATTTTTTTTTTTCATTTCTCTCTCTATAAGGTTATTATAGACAATGGGCACAATCGGAGACAATGGATTTCACAAATCTACAGGTTCATTCGTGTATACCTACATTCGTTCAATACACTAAATTTCTTGGAATAAACCCATTGTTATAATATTGTTATAATATTATAGACTCATCTCACGGGAATGAGTATCTGCAATGGGTGACCCGTACTATACTACTAACTACTCACGCGCGTGACTCATTTCTATGTCAAAAAGTGACCCTACATCGGTCAACAGACGCCCATCCTACACCTGTGGTTAAGGTACTGACATCTTTTCGCCACGGGTAGGTCAAGTTGAGGAATAGTACATACACACAGCAACCTGCTGTTGCAATAGTCTATAGCAAGCTATATCCATCTTCGTTATTATAGTGTGACAATAAATGTATTCACACGGACCAATGTAGGCCTAAACCTGAAGCAGATAATACAAAATTGTATGCGCTGTTTCAATACTCATAGATTGACATGTTCAAACCATATTCATTCCCTTAGGTCAGTAATTTGTAATCAGTCTAAAAATATAAATCTGATAACATATTTGTGGTAAATCCGTAGCTTAATATTTGAAATTAAAATAAAGTATGTATTTATCTACAAAATGGGGGAATGAAAAAAGTTTCAGTCAGGGCAAACTAGGTCAGTTTAACAATTGACCAATTTACCACAATAAATCGTGTGTTATAACTTCATTGTTATTAATACTGTTGTTATAACTTCATACATGTTTTTTTTCGATGGCAAACATTAATCAGATTCAATTATACGGAGTAATTTGAACAATGAAGACATTGTCTAATATGACAATAGGAAATATTATAAATACATGCAATGAGTTACATAATAACTATGCAATAATTTCAAAGTGATGATTAATTAATGGGCTAGCCTGTAGATAAACCTTGGAACACATGCAGTAAACTTGCAAAGCCTAACTGTCTATTTTTATAAGCACGTAATCAGTTTATGGTAGAGTTATCCTTCATTTTCCTCTTTACTATCTGCTTATCCAATGTTCAATAAAGTTGTGCCTAATTCTTTCCGGAATATAGGAAAAACAATGAAACATCTTTAATTCTATATAACTACTGACTAAACAATGATTTATGCTCCGTCGTTCATTGACTACCGTATGTAGTGAATTATAATCTAATTGATGTACAAAAATATATATCAAAACTTAACAATTATTCGCAAGTTACAGATACGGAGTTTATTTTTTTCAAATGAAATTCATGTGTTGTATTCTCATTAATCATTGATCAAGTTAGTATTGTTTTGATTGTAAGCTAATTGTATTGTGACATTGTGTAAACGAATTGATCAGTTTTTAGTTTATAAGTATATCGTAATCAACGGTAAAGGTTTACCTCATTCATGTATTTATATTGGTCAGGGGAGTTGTTCCCTAACAACTTTACATTTTTATGGACTAAATAAGCATTCTGTATCTGCTACTTTGTATATGTACCGACTTCAAAAGATTTAAAATATATAGTGTTGAAACTAAACCTATACACAGAGTTTGAGTTATTCCATCGAAGCTATACAGTGAACCCCTTTCGTAATTTATAGTCGCATTGTTTTCTTATTTTGTTTGTTGAATCACGGTAATTTGATTTCATTTTCTTTTTAGTTTTTCTATTGTTCCTTTTTGAATTATTAGTATTAGTAGCTTACAGTTCAAAGGAATACCATAAACTAAATGCTCTACGTGTTCATGGTATATAAATGCGCAAGGTAAAATTCCTTTGTAAAGCTATTATGAATAACATCATGTTTAATAAGTAATATAATTTGTGCTGGTATAACAGAAAAACTGTTTTGCTGGTATAACAGAAAACTGTTTTATATTAAATGTCGTTTTAAGTTACTCAAATATTTAATGCTAGGAGAGTATTTTACAAAGCAATTAAAAATCAAGCCCTCGCGTTTGCATAAAGTATAGTACAGAAAAAGCATTGAATGGAAGAAGTAAATTTCTCAAATAACTATAGACTTCCAAAAAAATATTATATATATATATAGGCGTCTATAAAAAAAAATATAATGAAATTTACCTTAAATTGGCAGTGGTTCCAACATTTCTAGTATTTTTTTATTAGTATTATTTTAATTTATATAGTTACAATGGATTTTCATCCTCAATAATGCAATTATCTGTAGAATATTTGCCTTTTATACAAACTTTATTGTTTAATTTAAAACACTGAATACCCAGTACATATCAATTATTGGTCTTATAACTCATTATTATTTTTGTTGTTTAATAATTTAGACTGCATGAGACGTATAGGTACACAAATCCTTTTATTCAAATGTTTTCTTTATTTTAAGTTAAGTTACTGTAATATTCTTTTCATTCTTGGAGCTCAATCTTTCTATAACATGATGGATTAACACTTATTCGTATTTTGCAGGTGAATATATGGAAATATAAAAACATATTCTTTAATATATTCAGGGCTATCACGGGCATAAATCAGAAGAAGAATTATGAATCTACAAAATTAAGGCTAAATGAAATGATGACCCAATATTGAATCCTGATCAGAAGGTAATAACAGAAATTTCTCGAATATGCATGTGGGCTTTATTCCGGTGATGAGTATCAAAAGTAGAAAATTAATTTCTCGAGATTTGCATAATTCTTTCCACTAATCCGTTACTATTTATCTTTATCGAAAGTCCTGTTATTGAAGATAATATGGTATATTTAGGCAATTATGAACTATGGAACATATAGAACAATATATATGATGACTTGGTTACTTCCCATTTTCGCGTCGGGTTTTATGAAATGCTATGCACTCATTATGAATTTCTTGCGCGATATAACCAAGTTATTGTTATTTTCTATCAAGTTGAAGATATTTACGAGGAATTATCAATGTTGATTACTGACTCAGAATTTATCACATCCGCTCTTAACATTTCGACGGTGTATATATAGGGATATATAGGGCCTACCGGTGAGGCCAAATTCATGGTATATACAAACGCATTTGTCATAGCCACATTTACGTCTTCGACGGAATCATTGAAATTTCAGCTTCTTTTTGTTACGGTCGTTATAATAAGTGAATCGTTACATTCTTCTTACCTTTTAGCACAGGCGATGAGGGCGCAGATCCACGTGACACCATGTCAAGTGTTTCCTTCGCGTCTCTTTCTAATTTCTCCGTCATCTTCCAGCAACTCGTCAAAATATCGTGATTATCAACCCCGGATGCAGAGAGAGCAACTTCTTCTTTACCGACATCGCCCGTTGAACAAGTCAGCTGTTTTCTCCTCTTCACGGCACTTTGGATATCACGAAGTTCTCGTTGTATCACGGTATATGATAATTCTGTAGTTATTTCACCCTTCGTTACTATTTCATCCGTGTCTCGGCATTTACCGAGAATGTCATCGATAGAGAACGGGGTGACCCTGGCGTGTCGTATTTGGTCGTCTTGCTTAGCGGAATCCATTTTACTAATCCTTCCTGAAGTCTCAGTTATACACATATAAAATAGATTTGTGAAGAATGAATCCCTGCAAGATATGGCAACACAATTGCCGTATAGAACCAACTGCAAAAAAAAAATAGTTCGTGTCTCCTTGTCAGACGCTGAGAGCAAAGTAAACTCTTTCCCCCACTTGTTCCGTTTAGTTTATCTCTTCTTCTTGTTCAAGCGAATCGTGAAAACTGAAATACCAGTCCAATGTAGATCGTTATGAATGATCGGCTAGAAGAGAAAAAATAAAACCCCCAGATGTTTCGTTTGGCTTAAGGTTAATGAGAGAGATGATAATGCTGCATGGTAGTCTAGTTAAAACAGCGCAAACACCCGTCAATTCTGGATCTTGTAAATGTTTACTTTGGTTATCATTCAAACCAATTTGATTGACTAGCGAAATAAACTAACTGATGAAGAACCGACCAATCCAAGCTTGAAGATGAAGAACTTTTAACTCAAACTCTTTCGACCGTACAATTTTTTCCCCATTTCTTTATTCACATATCCAACCGCAGAAAACTTAGGACTACTCCGCCCCTCTTTTCTCATTTAAGAAATTCTCCCTGTGGGATAATCACAATTCTCTGAAGTGACAAGATCATGGAAGATTGACAGGTTTAAGTCCAAACCGCTAGCACAGGCTTCTGAAAGGCTCTATAACCAAACGGTGGGAGGGAGTCTGGGAGAGGTGAAGAAGGCTCCCTATTGGTCGGTACTTGAGATGGGCTTAACCAGACTCAAACAAAGCCCAGCGTGTTCCGTGGAGGTTCTTGATGATTCTACACGCAATAATTTGGACCATCAAGTGTGCTCCCCCTCAAGAGTTATTGGGAAGTCAAACAACTGATTCTTTTCTTTATTAAAAAACTTTTTATCCTTACCTGAAGGCGAAAACTAAGGATTACTAATGGGTTTATTCAATTGTATCTCACGGGAGCTAAGTACGTCAATTTTATCCTAATTGATAGGTATCAGATACGGATGGCG
>JAIPMN010005387.1:0-13560 GCA_020650975.1 Apostichopus californicus
ATATAATATATTGATAATATATATATATATATATATATCTATATAAATGAATGTATGTGTAGCATATTGAATTTCTGCAAGTTCATAAGATAGACACTGCAGATCTACAATCATAATCCCTAATATTGTTTGATTCATTGTTTTGTCCTAGCCGAACAGGACTTTTCAGCTGCTACTGTAGTTTCTCTTTGTAACATGGTTGCTAAGTACTATATTCCAATTAATTTCACACTTGATGAACCGATATAACATGTTGATGCAAATGTAAGACATAGTGAAGGAGCAAATAGTTATGTATCTCCTCCCATATACCTTCTCCATTTACAAAGAAGATAAAAGAAAATTCTCTGAGATGGTATGACAGTTTAGGATCTCAGTATGAAGCATGACCCCGTAGTAGGCCTTAAACGATATCCTTTCATTTTAACTTCCAGGAGAGTAACGCCTGCTAACAGAAATGGCTGGATGTCTGAGTTTTTCAGATCCTTATTGCCAAGTTACACACCTCCAGTAAGTTGCAAAATATTTAATTATTTTACTGCTAACTGATATTTCTTGCAAGGACCTTTGGAACTGTTAGTTTATCGTACCTCTCATTTAATCTGTTCGAGGAACAGGCGTCCATGTAAATCTTTTAGTTCTTTTTTTGTACTTGTCCACCCAAGTTGTTGAAGCTGTTTTACTTATATAATGAAAGAGAGCAGGTTGTGCATAGTTTAATTCTGCTTCAGTGAATTTGAACAAATTTTGCTTAATATTAAAGTTTGAGGGCTTAAAGTAACAGACTTTATATTTGTACTTATATATATGAACATACACAGGCATTTTTGCAGTAAATATTGAAGCAATTAGTTAACAATGTTTTCCTCTCTGAAATCTTATTTTGTGAGCCTCCAAGACCCATATTGTTAATATGCTAGAGTTATATTAACTTTGCCATCCCTCTCTGTAATATCCCCTTTTTCAAATTCGCCATCTTAACCAATTTTGACAATTAACCAAACTACATGATTGGGACTAATCCATCAGTTTGCAATATGGCTGACATTAAATGTTGTGATCTATCGCACTATCCCATTCCCAATGCTTTTACTTCCTCCAGTAATTAATGTGCCACATTAAATTTTTTGGAAGCAGCTGGTTGCTTTCATAAATGCATAATACACACAGCAGTATCTCCCATCCCACCGGACTAACTCCAGTAAACATTCTCCATTAAAGTCTCAGTACTTGTTTGCCAAATTTAAACTTCGACCTTTCCAGCTTACTGCACCAAAAGCTCAGTGAAAATGACGTTCTGTACAATTTTCAGCTCATATAAATTCGCCAGATTTTTTAACGAGTTTGTAGGTTCTACAAACTTCAATCAAAATTTGCAAACCCCCCCCCCGACAGATCTTGCGCCAATCAAATCTCTCTGTTTTGTTTACGACCGTTTAGGCCTACTTTCACTTTCGTGGCTAGCCTGTCTTAGGTTCCTTCTCTTGAATAGTATCTTTCTCTCGGTCTTACCGATGTAGCTTGCAAAATTGTGTCATTTTCCTTCCATTGTAATGAATAAACAGATATTTTCCTCCGTGGAATTGTTAAAAGGGGAAGATACAAGTATCGGACTGCGTTTAAATCTTGTGTGGGCTGCATGTGTAGACTATTTTGTTTACATTTGTGTAATGAAAATGCTGACATGGGCGGTGGCAAAGTATGTTAAATCATTCGCGCCATAAGTGCAACAGAAAATAAATTTCTTTCATTCGATTGTGAAAGCTGCCTCCATTTAAGCCACCTGGTCAGAGTGTATTTAGAATAAGAAAATTGAATCTACTTCGGACAAGTTCGGAGGTTTGTTTCCGAATTGAGACTTGAAGAGTTTTCCCATGGGCACTCTAATTTGAGTTCTAGGCAATGAGTCGTTGCATCAGCTAAAGGAATATTGTAGCATTAATTCGAGCATAAACCATATTAACATAGTCTCCAGAGGTAGTGACCATGTGTCGATAACCTTGTTAGGTGTGCTATTTCTCCAAATTACCTATATATTTGTACATTCATGCATTTGAGAGCCAACAGTAACTACATACCGGTAGCAGATCTATGGAGCTGGCACAGTCCATTTTATATAGCACAATTAGGGCTTCAGATGTCATAGTCATGTACTGCTGAACTATTATCACCAGCTACCAGTATAGTCAGTATTGCGAATTTCGGACACCTACGAATTTCGGACACCCCTAAGAAATACACGATTTCACCATGACAACCTACAGGAAGAGCCAAATTTCACCAAAAAGTACAAAGCTACAGTTATTTTCTCTCCAAAATGACCCGTGTGCAAGCAAATACTTACATATTTGTCAATAAAATGACGGAGATCTATGAAGTCTGTTATAATTACTGAAAGAGCAACTGCGCCACCAATTTTATCACCAGCGCCACACTGTGGGACTGTGTGTCCGAAAATTTGCAATACTCTAGCAAAGAAATACCAGTTCCACAATCACAAGAATCTTCTTGGAATACAACGTGAAAACAGTTTGCAGGAAAGAAAGTTTGGCCGTGTATCGTAATATAACACACTTCTCCCACCATATCAAGTATATTTTCAGGTGATTTATACCAGAAGATATTAGTTTTGGGGTGTTTTAAGGCTTAGGTGTCCGGAATTCGAAGTGTCCATGCTACCCCTTTTTGGGCAAGTGGATCAAGTTCATAGTGTTGAATCAAACATTTATTGAAGAGTGTTTTGACAAGTGGAAATAGCACTACCTATATATATATCAATATTATCAGGAGACCTAAGGTACAAGTCAAATTCGATGTTTAATCTGATGTAATCTTTACTGCCCCTCTAGCCACCCGGTCAAGTTGCTGCTGCTGTTGATCTGATTAACGAGGACGAAGGCGCAGTCGGTGGTTACCTGGCGCAGGATACAGAACTGAGGATGGGGATCAATGCACTCATGGACTCCATGAGAGATTTATTGAATAATTTACAGCCTGCTGAAGGTGGGGAAGACCAAGAAATGGAAGAAGTTGATTGAAAGTTGAAAATATACCTTAGAATAAGACTGTTCAGTTGAAGATCTGTAGGATTTGATATGTAAATCATGATTGATAAATGTTGGGCATGAACTTTGGAGGTGTTTGCTTGAACGAGAACTTTAACAACACTACATAAAAAAATTTAAAAAAAAGTTTGAAGAAATATTCAGGGCTAACTATAATTGGAAGTGGCTTTTATGTGGAAGAAACATACTGCTGAAAGAAAGTCAGAAAATTGTACAAAACATTTCAGTGTATGTTTTGCATGTTACAAGCCGGAATAAATGACTCTAATATTTTTGAATGATAAAAACACACTCTGTCTTCTTTTAAAGCTGTATGTAAACCACAACAGAAAAAGAACTTGGATATTATGAACTAATATGAGCAAGCAAAGGAAAGATGTGGTCTCATGGTTTCTTAAATAATCCCCATCCGCAATACTCCTTCATCCTGTATAGGATAACAGGGCCATGGTTGTGCCTGCACTGTTTTCTGGTGACTTATTCACTTTCCTATTTGACACTGGCTATCAACATTTTATAATGAACTTTATCAATTGGTAGGACCTCCAAACACCATATTGCAGGTAAGAGGAGAAATGCACCCACCCCCTCCCCCAACACTCCTTTGAAATCCTGTGTACATCGCTGCAAATATGGCCAATTGAGAATGCCCAAATTATTATCCCTCTGTGTGGTGGGTAACCTGAAAAGTGAGTGGTTGTGCATGGAGAAAACAACGATAAAAAACAACAAAGAAATCCAGAGGTATTCCCTTTTTACCATTTTTAATTCGGCATTAAAATAATTGTTCATAACATGGAGAGAATGTGATCGTCGAACAGCAATCGGCAGTCTGTTTATAAAGTCAATTTTGTTCAAAAGTCTATATTTTTCCTTAAATTAAAGATCCTGTAATGCATGTATCCCTGGTCGCCAAGGTTCAGCTAATATTGCTTGAATTGCTTGGAGCTTAGAATTTTTTAAAAACAGAAAAGCAAAGCACAAATGAAAAGATAAAATGATTAGACAAAGAATCATCTGGTGCGGCATATAAGAATATATATGAATATGAAAGGTTAAACGACATTGATCCGTTTGATAGTTTCAGTTGTTAACAATCATTCCCCTGTTAAACAAAAGAATAGACAGTAACATTTATTGCAAAATGTTATGACTTTGAAGTAGTTTACAAGCAGTCATTAAGTATTTATTCCAAAGGGTTGCAAAAGTAGTTAATGCATACAGATTACTTACCATTGCATTAAATAAAAAATTCTTCATGCAGAAAGTTTTTCATTCTATCAAAATGAAAACGACCTAATTTTCCGATTTATATGAAGATAAAAATGAAAACTTAACACTTCCCAAAGTAGCTGTCAGATATTGGTACATGTGCTGAAGGATAAAAGCTTCTTTGATCAGAACAAACAAACAGCTACACAACAAAATTGAGAAAAGATGAACCTGGACTGTACAAGTAATATTTCAGCTGATTTTTTTAAAATCTTTTTTTTATTTAATTGGTAACAAGGAAGAAAGAGTAATATTGTCATAAAGCAACTGAAACACAAGCTTTCCTCACAAAGCCTCCTCACTCAAATGTTTAACCATTATTAGTTGGCACTAAAAATATATAATTAAATACAAATTCAATACCACTTTCTGTTCTGCAAGAACCAGTAAAGTGTCGTCACCAGGGCATGCTGGGACTTGCTAGTAAAATATTAGCAGAGAACGATGAGTATGTTACTGATATGGTAAAGAAAATGCTAACGAGGATTTAATGAAACCAAAGTCATCAGGATATTAACTTCTGGTGACTGATTGGAGTTGGTCTCCATGACAACTGCTTAAACATCATACAGGTGAGTGCAGCCAGAAATATGGTGATGACTACCAGAAGAGAGACAACCATCAGAGAGGTTAAGCTCAAGTAGGTTGCATACTCGCTCCCGTCTGTCTTTGTCCTGGGAACTGTGGGGAGGATGGAGCAGCATTCAAATTGAATTATGACGATATGGATCATAACACACATCAGCTTCTCATCAACTACTGTACTTTAGTTTATAATCATTGGCTAACAGTGCAAATGAACAATCACCACCTACTGACTACTATGTATTACCATCAACTAACAGCATAGATGAACAATCACCACCTACCGACTACTATGTATTACCATCAACTAACAGCATAGATGAACAATCACCACCTACTGACTACTATGTATTACCATCAACTAACAGCATAGATGAACAATCACCACCTACTGACTACTATGTATTACCATCAACTAACAGCAAAGATGAACAATCACCACCAACCAAGTACTATATATTACCATCAACTAACAGTGCAGATGAACAATCACCACCTACCGACTACTATTTCTTACCATCAACTAACAGTGCAGATGAACAATCACCACCTACCGACTACTATTTATTACCATCAACTAACAGTGCCAATGAGCAATCACCAACAAACAAGTACTATATATTACCATCAACTAACAGTGCAGATGAACAATCACCACCTACCGACTACTATTTATTACCATCAACTAACAGTGCAGATGAACAATCACCACCTACCGACTACTATTTATTACCATCAACTAACAGTGCCAATGAGCAATCACCAACAAACAAGTACTATATATTACCATCAACTAACAGCACAGATGAACAATCACCACCTACCGACTACTATATATTACCATCAACTAACAGCACAGATGAACAATCACCACCTACTGACTACTATTTATTACCATCAACTAACAGTGCCAATGAACAATCACCACCAACCAAGTACTATATATTACCATCAACTAACAGTGCCAATGAACAATCACCACCTACTGACTACTATATATTACCATCAACTAACAGCACAGATGAACAATCACCACCAACCAAGTACTATATATTACCATCAACTAACAGTGCAGATGAACAATCACCACCTACCGACTACTATTTATTACCATCAACTAACAGCACAGATGAACAATCACCACCAACAAAGTACTATATATTACCATCAACTAACAGTGCCAATGAACAATCACCACCTACTGACTACTATATATTACCATCAACTAACAGCACAGATGAACAATCACCACCTACTGACTACTATTTATTACCATCAACTAACAGCACAGATGAACAATCACCACCTACCGACTACTATATATTACCATCAACTAACAGTGCCAATGAACAATCACCACCAACCAAGTACTATATATTACCATCAACTAACAGTGCAGATGAACAATCACCACCTACCGACTACTATGTATTACCATCAACTAAACAGCCGTCAACTGTTATCGATTGACAATTCCTATTCCCTGTCATCAGCTAACAGTAACTTTGTCAATTATCAACTAAGAGCACTAGGCTTTGTTCAAATAAATTAGATAGCTCCTTTCTAGCTTCTACCAAAAATTGGCAATTAAATTAAGAAAAATATATATGTTTATACAGTATACAGTTATTTACCTTCACATGTAGCACCTTCAAAGTTTTCAGTACACAAGCAGAACTCCTGACCAGTATCCATTGAGGCACATGAACCGCCATTCTGACACTGGCAATCAATATCTACAGGAGCAAAAAATTTTTTCCTAAAAGTCAAAAAATATACCCCCATTGTTGAAACATTAGACTAAATATTTTTCATCGTAATAATTAGGTACAGGATTTATGCTCCAGCTGATCTCCTGCTCACCATAACACAGACGACTGACACTGGCTCTGTGTCATATTTTATACAATTTAGCATCTGAGGAAGAAAAGTTGGCTACCATGCAAGTTTTCTTCATTTTCACTTTGACTCAATTAAATAGTAATCATACGACCAAACTACCTTGCAAACACGAGTACTGTAGCTATGAATTTCTCAACAACCTCAACCTATTCACTAAGGCCTTTTTTTCTTTAAGTTCTTATGTATATCAAAGAAGAGAATACAAGGCTTACCTCCATTTGGGATAAATTGGTTGAAAGACACATCTCGCCTCTTACGCCCAAAAACTGTCAATGAAAAATTCCAATGTAGGTTGTCAATGGTGTAAACATATTCAGAAGGAAGAGTCAAAGCGTGGCAGGGCAGGGACATATTATTGATGGAGCAACATTAAATTAGTAGCTTCACTTGATTTGGGATTTTGCCACAAAAGTTTGATTTCGTTTATTGCTTGTTAATAATCAACAACAAACTATAGCAGAATGCCAAATTTAAAATTCAGTGGTTTAATATGGCAATGTATCACAATTTAATTATATGGCAGAATTGACCTCCAAACATTCGGAATGTAACATAACCCTTGTATCGATGTTTACTATCAGCAAATACTATTTGGATGTTGCCAGAAAAGTCAAAACCTAAAGAAGGGTGTTTTTAAAAACTGCTGGCAATGTTAGCGTCCAATTGGGGAAATGTTGTGTAAGGAATGCCAGTTTTATTAAATGTATCTGTTTGTATAAGCTTTTTGAATATCACCCTGTCATGCTTTTCATGGAACACAAAGACTTAAAGATCATCATCCTCCTATCTCCCTTCCATGTCTCTCCCCCTATGTCACCCTTCTGCCCACATCCCTCTTCTGCTCACATCCCCTTTCCCATTTCAGTTTCGTCAATCCTTTTTCAAGTTTGTTACAGAGATAAACTATACAATCTTGAGAAACAACCAGTTTTGTTTTCTCTAGTGTCCATCATATGTTCCTTTGGTAGGTTTTTTGTACCATGAGTACACTTAGCTGTATTGACTTGTATCTAATTACAAGATATTTACTTACGAGGAAAGCAAGCTGCTAAGTTAGTGTCTGGATCTCTGTCACAAATTTCATCGGGGGCACATTGATTATTTTCAGGTCTGCATAAGAATGGTGGATCAGCTGGACAGAAAAAGAGAGAAAATGGTACACTCATGCAAAGAAAACAACTACAAGAACTTGATTTATCCACAAGAAACAAACAAGAAATTTTGCCATCTGCATATCATGGTTCCCCATGCTTTAAAAATAAATGAAAATAAAAAAATAAAAAAATTCCCGACATGTTTAGGAATAAAACACATCTTACAGTATACTATGTAGCCCTACATATTATCATGAATGCACCACTTCACAATTAAAATTCATCATACATACTAAGAAAGAAAAATGAGATGTACTCACAATCAAAAACGATGTAGAACCAGCAGAAAGCGATATTACCGGACGTATCCGTGAAGTTGTAGTGAACAGACTGTGGAACACCGAAACCTATTTCACTCCCTGGCACTAAGGATCGAGAAACAACAGGAGGTTGACCGTCATTGTCTGTTGCCGTCGGCTCTTCCCAGAAGAATGGGAAAGAGTCAATGTTTGGTGGAAAGATAAAGAATTCAAAGTTCTGATCGCAACCAGTGATGACTGGTGGTGTGATGTCACCGTTAATCACAGCTGCAGGAGAAGAAAAGAGATAGAGCTAAAGGTCAAACAATTATTCATTACTCAAAAGGTGACAACTTTAAGGGAACATTTTTCAGTCTTTAATGGGGGTCACAGTCTTTTGAAATATATGAAGAGTTAAGAATGTGTCTATAGCTGTTCCAATTTTCAAGATATTCAGCTTTTAAAAAGAAAATGCTAAATCTCTCCAATGCCCTTTTAAGCTGAACTTATGATGAATTTTGCAAATGCGCCCAAGACTTTACAAATGCGATAAAATGATGAAATCAAGGCGCCAAATACTCCTTAAAAATAATCCCTTAAAATGTTTGGCGACAGTCCTCAGTAATTCTACTGCATTACAGTATTTTGTGCTTAGGCAAGCACACTTATGCATATATTTTTGGCAAAAAAACAAAGCAATGTTTTTCCCTGACTGCATGTATCATACGTGCTAAAATAACCCCTTTTAGTAACTGAACTCCTTTACCGCACCGACTGATTTCCAGTGACACGCGCGACAAAGTCAATGGGACTTTAGTGTGTGATTTCTCTCACATGTAGTTAAGTCAATGGAGAAGCGCCATTGACTTACTGTGTATAATCGTTTGAAACAACTTTCGATAGGAAGTTTTCCCTCGCAGATGGTAACTGTTGAAAACTTGAAGTAAACAGCCGGGATTGTTTTATTTTTCATATCAGGTTATATATTTCAATATGAGATTACGAAATTATGAATATTTTATTTCCGTTCGGTCTACTTTTTGCTTTATTTACGTTGGAGTTGCAACATTGATAATGGTCATAATACCAGTTGTAAAAGCTGGCCCTAACTTTTTTTTTTGCATTTCGTAGCCAATGGCTACTCTCTCCCCCCTTCTGTAGTCTGTACAGCACTGCCATTTACTGTGTTGTGGTGGGATTGCAATATTGTGACTCATCATTATCAACGTACAGCGCCCCATGTATGTATTACAGAGTTCTTTATTTGCTTTAGTGTGAAAGGTTCAGTAATCCATTTACATCTTTCATTGTATTGGCCTAGAAGTTGGTAGACATGCATAACACTTAATCATATTGTAGTGATTTCAGGGTGGTGAGAAAGTAGATTTTCTCACACTAATTTGTTTACACCCATTGTATTATTAGATGCCATTAATTAGGGAGCCATATGTAGTCATTGTAATTATACTCCTGAGAATCTTTAAGTGTGAATTGAAAAGCTAATAAGCCATACTTATAAGTGTCATCTGAGTAGGCTCGCACGAAACCGGTTTTAGTACCGGAACCGGTTTTTGTCGACCGTATTTCGGCACAATATTTTATTTTATTTTAAGAAAAACCAAAAACCAAAAAAGCAGGGAAAAAAAACGAAATTTGAATTGCAAATACTGGAAAAAAACCAGCTACGATCAGCACACGCCATATACCAGTGCTTGAGTGTGGATAGCTAGGCCTAACATTAGGCTGCAGCCCTTATATGCATGCATCAGTTAGGTGACCTTGTAGTATTGAACTGACCTTGGTGGCCAACGTTAGTAGTTGTGAGAAGTACACACTCAAATGACGAGATGTAGTTCAAAATAAATTGTTATATCCAATGTGTTTGTCCTCTTTTTGTTGTTCTCATTATTTTACTTCAATATAACAGTAGAGGATATGGTGAAAATCTTTTCAAACACATTGAGCACAGTTTGTGTTCAAAAAATTATCATTAAAACTTGAAAGGTACATTGCACCATCCACAATACCATACGACATGTACAGCCGCGCATGCAGCCAGCCCAGAACACAGGCCTAGCAGTGAGAAAAAATTTGAGCAGGGCTGTCTGATTTGAACAACGAAGATGCAAAAAGTAACATTAGACCAATCACAGTCCATTTATTCACAAGATACACCTGGCGTCAGGCTTGAGAAAAAGGAGTAAAATGTTGCATATATGGCTGGAAATTACAGATGTTGCTGTTGGAAAATTCTTCTTTGTATACGCTAACAGATTTTATTTTCTTGTAAGTTTCCTTTCACTATTTCTTCTTATCAGTTATCAGACAAGTTGGTTGTTCATTTACGTTGATGAACACGTTTCCAACTTTAACGTAAACAATTTATAATCTTTGCCGACCTAATCCCTGCTTTTGCCAGCGATATTTTTCAACTTGTACTTCAAAGTGTAGATGGTAAATTTTCTTCGCTCCTTGAAGAGAAATTTATTTTACGGCCAAGACACCACCCGCGAACATGGCTAGAGCCTCACACAATATGGTACCTTTGAACACTTTGTCAGCCCCTACTGAATTTATTGGACCAAATCATATTATAAAGCACATTTTTACGATCTCCAATTGGTCATAATGAGGTTTACGCATGGCCCTCATATCTAAAAATATAATATCTTAATAGCGTGAATATGGGGGTAGGGCAATTGATTTTAGTTTCTCGGTAGGGGGTATTAAAATAACATAACAATAACATAGGAAGATTCTCCATCTGGGGCAAAACTTTTTTTGTTAACCAACGAATCCTATTTTATCATCATTAACTGTTTAACTGCTAACCGACCGAGCAAACCCTTCCGTAGTTAACATAAATTCTTAGACGATAATAAGTAAATATTTACTTGTACTGTCATAATCAGAGTAGTTTTCTAGCTGGATGACCATGATTTTTTTTCTTCTGAACACGAAGTTGGACTTTGTGAAGTACAGTAAATACAAGACAAACGATAAGTGTACGTAATGTTAAAACTTTAAGAGAACATTTCACTAACACATTTCTTTTCGACATTTTTATTTCAGTTAAGTTAATATGGGTAATAAAAAGAGAGTCATGAAGACAGTAACATTTGTTGAATTTATTTTCCTTATTTTTTACCAACGAACTAGACTTCAAAAATTTGCATCTTAACGTTCGCGACACCTCCCCCAGAGATTTGGATGTTTTTAATACAATTCGGGAGGGGGGGGGGGAACGTTTTTTGAGCCAGATTCGATACATAGAAAAATGCTGGTTTTAGTTTTCATGAAACCATGCAAGCTTACATCTGAGTAGCTTATCTTGATTTAAAAGCCTGGGAAAGTTTTACTGCATGTTCTTATCTTATTCCTTTTCCTGGGAAAGTTTTACTGCATGCATACGCTTATCTTGTTCTTTGTAAAGGGGTGCGAAGACAGCTGGATTAGTTAAGATTGGTGGTCGGTACCTGGGCATGGTTTGTGTATAAAAAGGATGTAGTCAGTGGGTCTGTGTTATTCAATGCTATTGTAACAGTACTTCACTTATCAGCCATTCCCTGGTTCAACAAAGACAACTGGTCCTCAAAAAAACCCAAAAAAACGTTGTATTTTCTTTAACAACAAATCTATTATCCCCGCAGGACCTCTCGCCAGGTCGATCAGGGGTTAAACTTCTTTATTACTTGGTCTTGGTTGCTAGTAAAGTTGTTACTTATTCAGTTGTTAAGTTGTGTTACTTGTCAGTTGTTACTTGTGAGTCGCCACTTATTACTTTCATACTAGTTGATAGTTGTTCAGTTGTTAGTTGCTCAGTTGTTTACTTGATAGTAGTTAGTTGCAAGTTGTCAACTGTTAGCTATTGTTGAGTTAGTTCTTGTTAGCTTGTTGTTATTTAGCCTTTTAAGTCAGTGTTTTGCAATAATAAATAGAAGCCAACTTCAATAGCTGTGTTTTGTGACTTAATTTTGGAGCTACTATGTTATTCTTTGAACATTAAACAGTTCCAGCCAAAAGAGTCATGCTTGAATTCAAGAATCTTACATATTTCTTCTCTGCAATTTATTTTTCAATGTGGAGGAAAAGACAGATGTTAGGAGGATTTGAATTTAAGCAAATCCCATGCAAATATTTAACAGAATTAAGAGTCTCTTAAAAAAACAACCCCAACAACCACAAACTACACAATCTACAAAATGGCCTCTTTGGGTTCATCAGAAGAATACCTTTTAGCCAAGCCCAATGCAAATGCTGATATTTATTACAGACCATTCCTTTATTATACCATATTATGATCTACTTACTTCTTTGTACTAAAGTGAGCAAGAAGCCTCTTCCTGTGACTCCATCATCGTCACTCTGGAATGTGATCCACCCTCCATTTGATTCTGTGGTGAAGACGTTGACTACCGAGACTAAGTCTTCTATTGATGTGGCACTAAACGAGACCAGGACGTTTTCTCCGAATACAGTTCCACTGCCAAAGCTGAGAAGATCCCCATCTCCTAGATCCAGATCCACAACCACAATATCATATCGCACATCAGTGTTCGTACCAAGGAACATCCATCCGATGTTGGAGTTGTCCGGGTATGGATTAGGGTACGAGTCCAGAGCAAATTGTCCCCCATCCACGACTAATAAGACTGAAAGCGTCAATATGAAAGAATAAAATAGTGCAAACATTAAATTGAAGGTAGAAAAGGGATGTGAAGTTGAATGAGAAACCAATAAAGCCTTTGTCTGTCATTCTGTGGAATAGCCTGCCTGCCTGCCAGCCCAAGTTTAAAGAAGCTGAATCTGTGTCTAATTCTAATACATTACTGAAGGTCCATCTATTCTCAATGATAGCTTTTCTTTCTGTTTTCTCTGTCATCTTATTGTCAGTGCAACAAGACGTTGTGTTGCGCTAATTAAGGTGGGTGTACTAATATTTATTAATTACCTATCTATATAAGGAAGGTTTAGTATTATTTATCAATCACCTCTCTGTATAAGAAAGGTTTAGTATTATTTATCAATCACCTCTCTGTATAAGAAAGGTGTACTATCATTTATCAATTACCTCTCCGAATAATCTGGAGTTGGAAACCAGTTCCTCTCAATCCATCAAAGTTGCTATTGAACGTTATCCAGACAGCGTTTGAGCCAGTTGAGAACACACGATTTCCCATTGGGACGTTATTGATGGTGAGGCCATCAAAAGTTTCAAGAACATTGACACCAATGTCAGACCCACTGCCAAATTCAAGGACATCTCCTGCTCTGAGATCCAAATCTACCAGAACTAGCTCATAGAAGGCATCTGGGTTATCATCTTGCAGGATCCAGAAAAGA
>JAIPMN010005388.1:0-12172 GCA_020650975.1 Apostichopus californicus
CATTTCGAACTAATAGGATGAATATCACACAGGTTTACTGAAACAAATTTCTTGGCATATGCTCTCACATCGCTAATAAATCCTCCTGACATAAGCTACCCCTCCCAAACGGTGGTATTATTACAGAGGGCTGTCTGCAGCTAACCCTCCCCACAGATGATATTATTACAGAGGGCTGTCTCCAACTAACCCTCCCAACAGATGATATTATTACAGAGGGCTGTCAGCAGGTAACCCTCCCCACAGATGATATTATTGCAGAGGGTTGTCAGCAGGTAACCCACCCCACATATGATATTATTACAGAGGGCTGTCCGCAGCTAACCCTCCCCACAGATGATATTATTACAGAGGGTTGTCTGCAGCTACCCCTCCCCACAGATGGTATTATTACAGGGGGTTGTCTGCGCTACCCTTCCCCACAGATGATATTATTACAGAGGGCTGTCTCCAACTAACCCTCCCCACAGATGATATTATTACAGAGGGTTGTCTTCAGCTACCCCTCCCCACAGATGATATTATTACAGAGGGCTGTCTGCAGCTAACCCTCCCCACAGATGATATTATTACAGGGGGCTGTATGCAGCTACCCCTCCCCACAGATGATATTATTACAGAGGGCTGTCTGCAGCTAACCCTCCCCACAGATGATATTATTACAGAGGGATGTCTGCAGCTAACCCTCCCCACAGATGATATTATTACAGAGGGTTGTCTGCAGCTAACCCTCCCCACAGATGATATTATTACAGAGGGTTGTCTGCAGCTGATGAAAGTCTGCTCACAAATAGCGATTTGATCGGTGGTGTCTGCTGATAAATCGGGTACATGTCTGTGTCATGTCAGAGTACTTGTTAAATAGCTAGAATAATCCATAAATCTATGTCATTGCCATTTCTTAAGTGTCTGTAGGATGAATTTAAATCCCCAAAGTTCAAACCGAGTTCCTTCATCTTAGACAGGCAGGACCAACCGAGAGCTTGAAGTCAGCCGTCGATGCAGATTCTTGACAAGAACTTTCTTTTAACGCGTTGAACTCCAGAAATCCCAAGAGATATGTCTTATTTGAAATTAAATTTGCAACGAAATGCATGTATTTTACTCAGGAATGACTTTTTCTTTTGTCGGGCTTTGTAAAAAGGAGTTTTACTGCCCTTCGGAGGACACTTACACGTTTTGACAGGCATAATGGGAAGCCTTATGAAACAATTTTATTTTTCAAGACGCTCCACGGGATTTTATTATTTCAGATATCACGCCAATGTTATACAAGAGATGTCATTGCGACAAAAACATCCATATATTACCTGCACGCTATGATTTGATTTACTTTGGATTTGAGCTTTGTTTTTCTGCTTTAATCACGCACGCGAAAAATATATTAAACGGAAAAGGATTTGACTGTTGAGCTTTTATTTTACGTAACAAACATGCAGTTAATGGCAGGTGTCACTATAATGACATGTACCCACTTGTCAATATGGCAGTTAAGCTTTAACTCACTGTTGCTCCCCAAATAGGCCTATGCTAGAAAATCAAACAATGGGCAAAATATGATCCAAACTTCCATATCGCTCCCTTCCCTTAAAGGGAGTTGTTCTTTTGTCCAACTGAACAATCCTAACATTTTGTGAATGATGATAAGTTCAGTCAAAATCTACTCTTCTATATTATTTTGCGATCGTTCTGCGAAGTAGGTAGGCATTGGGGTGTAACCACGCACAACAATAGCATATTTTGCAAAGGTTGGTGTTCCACCTCCCCCCCCCTCCCCCATCTCCCTAGCCCTCTTCACCGGCACCCTCAACAGGTTGGACGTCTGTTCAGTTCATCCACAGAAACATTTTGATAACCAGTTTGCTGATTTAGTCCAATTGCTATAACGATTTCTTTTGCAACCAAACTTCAAGCTGTAACCTTTTGCGAGGTCAGCTATAAGCTTTCCAAATTGTTTTAACCTTTATTATCTCTGGAATGTCCCAAAAGCCCGGAACATTAACTGTCGGCATCTATCTAAGATTTCATCAATGTTGTTGAGATAAAAGTCTGATGTGCATTTCATATCCAATTTATTTTGATCTGTCCGATTCGGATACAAATTTCAAGAAATGGTTCTCGTCAACATTATTATCACCATTGGGATTGGGTAAAATAGAAACTAATATAACTAACTCTTATTTCCCAAATGGTTTAGAAATTTATTCTTACTATAAAAAAAAAACAGTCAGTCTAGAAAAATATATAACCGGAGAATATGAAATTTAAATTTTTGCCTGAGGCAAAGGGCAAGGCAGTAAGAATGACCAACGGTGTGTCAAAGATCGCTGGGACCAGCGAGCATCGCATATTTAATTTATGAGTGTTTAAGTCTGCTCTTCTTGAGATACAAAGCATAAAATACTTCTGTGACGTTGTATCACAACGCGTTCCCTATGTGTTTCGTCTCAAAACGATTGATTGCAGCTACCTACAATTTTTATCTGCTGGGTATTTTATCTTCACCAACCAACCAATGTTCTCCACCCTTTTCCTCCGTGGCAGAACGTGACAGGCACCCTTCAATTGTTTGCAGGAAAGTTTGCAAAAGTATACGCTCAAGACTGTTTTTTCTTTTTCCAAAACACGTAACACAAATTTTTGCCAACAAACTAACTAACAAAAGTGTCTAGCAAAATTGAATGTTATTTAAGTTAGGAATCATCTGAGACACGTTGTGAAATAATGTTGGTTTGGTTTGTGGGATTGACGAAAATTGTGAAACAAAACAGATGAAAAAATATGTTCATTCATACCTTAATATTCCTTCTTTGTGTTTTTATCATATCTTTTCTTACAGCCTTTTTAAAATGAGTGAAGGGGCACAAGATATATTCCCAAAGTTCAAAGGAAAGAACCCAGACGAGTTAAAGAAGAGCATAGGGGTGCGATCACATGGACTAAGAGTGTTAGCGGCTCTCAACTCAGTGGTAGAGAATCTGGATGATATCGAGTGCCTCGTTGATATGTTGCAACATATCGCTCATTCCCACCATCCACGTGGAACTAGCAGAAAACATTTCGAGGTAAATGTAATCCACATTAAAGGTGCGGGGGAGGGGGTGGGGGGGGGGGTGGCGAGAAGGAAGTTCATGCACCATCGAAGACCATGGGTATATTTAGGAGTGGGAGAAATAGGGTGACGGAAACCTTGTCATTTTTGGCTTTTCACAAGGTCAGTAGTAAGACTAACTCCGTTGGCCGAAAAGAATGCTTGAAAGCAGCTTTTGGTCTCTAACACTTTGTAATCGAAGCACACTGCTGTGGGTTCATATGATAGGCCTAGTAGACTGCTTGAGATAAAGCGATGTACAACTGACCCCACCCCACCGACTTGCATCATCAGAGGGGAAATTCTAACGTTCAATCGGTAAGAATTACACCATTCTTCTGTACCCATGAATCTCCGTACCTAACGCTCTAAAGTTTTCTCTCTTTTTCTCCCCCCCCCCCTCTCCCCTTGACAGGATCTAGGTGGTGTCGTCATCGCTACTTTCGAGGAGGCCTTGGGAAAGAAGTTCACGGATGACGCCAAAAACGCTTGGGGTAAAGCATACGGCGTTATCCTGGGTGTGATCAAAAGTGAATATGAAAACATCGAAGGTAATGCAAACGAAGAGAAAGCCGAAGACGCAGAACTCGCAAAAGAAGAAGCACAAACAAATGGAGAGGTTGCAAAAGAAGCAGAGGCACAGAAGGAAGGGACGGAGGAATAAGAAAGAACCATGGCTCTTTTTGGATCAGGTGTACAGGTTGCATGCGCACGGTGGAGGAACTACAAACGAACCTATTAAAAAGGAAACTACCTGTCGTCTTATCTCTATATATATAGCGAACTTGAAGTAACGTGTTCGCTTGACCGACAGGGCAATTGGATATTTTGATTCTACGAAAACTTTGTTACAAACCTTCATCGGCGCTCTATCAAATACAAATCGGCAAATCGGCGCTCTATCAAATATCACAGTGTCTATCAAATACATAGTCATAATAATAATAATAATAATAATAATAATAATAATAGGGGCCGCCAAGAACAGAAAGCTTCCATTTCATCACGTGATTCGTCAGCCATTCCATTTTCTTTCATTTGACCTCCGATAATGTTCGTTTAAGTGAGCCCAGTCATCCCACGGCAAGGCCACAATACCTAGGATCCGACTAATCGCGCCAACAAGCTCACTGTGTACACTTGTAAGACAACGATGCTATTTGCTTTACAGCAGACACGGTTTTCGTAGCAGGTTTGAACTGTGAAACACACAATCAAGCGTACGCGTCCCGAAAACTGAAACGCACTTTACGCTTTTAGCAAACCATTTGAGATAACTATAACTGTAAGACGCGGTGCTGGATTTGGAGCTTCCTGCAGTTTTAGTGTAGCTGTGTGTATTGCGGCTTGATTAGAAAAAAAGAAAAAAAGGGGGGGGGCGGGTTTCATCTTTAATTATGTGTCTATAGCAACGGATGCGATTTTCCCGTTTATACTGAATATTGGCTACTCTCCAACTTGGTCAATCCTTCAAAGGAACTTAAACACTGAAAAATTGATCATTTCATCTTTGAGTATTGCTATGGAAAGCTTTAGTAAACTTGTCTTCAAGATACTAACGAATGCCTGATACATCTGGCTACTCTTTAAATGACAGTATACAATTATTTTGCCGAGAATGTTACGGGCAGGGGAAATTGTAGTTCACACTATCGTATACAATTTTTGCATTTAAATGATAATTCTACAGCATAAGTGTCATACACTTTGAAGGATCACGTGGGGTTCTTCTTTTTACGAAGTGAAAGTAGAAGTTAGCCCAGGTTACCGTTGCAGGTTTGTAACAAACACTTCCCTGGTTAATTTCATGTTTAATTATCCTTTCTATTACTATACATTATATTTAATCTAGATGTATATATATAAGAACACACCAAAGCATTACTTTAATGGTGTATTCTGGCATTCGTACATTCTCTTATATCTCAAATTGTCACCTTTTTAAATCACTTTGGACTAAGGGTAGTACTCTGCCCTATCAATTATTACTAAATATAGCTCGTTTGTTTCCCGGTGCTTTTATGCATGTTTTACCAGCTGGGGTACTTACTACATTTGAAACAGATAAAACAGCTTGTGGCTGTTTACATTTGCAGGAAAAGCTACAAGTGTTACATTCAATAGGAAGTAGGTAAAATCCGTCATAAGATAGGTGCTATATAATGACATCCTGTCTAGTACAACCTTCTTCTAGTCACGAGGCCAAAGGTAACAAACTTGGAAATGGGAAAACATATGTTATTAATCAGAGAATGTGTCAAACATTTGGGTAACTAGTATTTCAGGTTTCGTATGGCTCCAAACGTCTTTCAGTGACTGGGTTGTAATTACTCTACAGTAAACCACTGGGATCAAATGGGAAACTATATAAAATGATGATTGAATCTATCTTAATCTATCTGGCCAACAGATGTAAGAATGTTTACTCATTGCCCTGATGGCTGTGACAGGATCATACATATGTATACGCAGTGACTTTACAAACCACCACGCAATGACATCAAATGCTTCCTCTGGAAAATTTATTATCCAACTGATAGCAATACAAATATTTACATCATTTTCCTTATTTTTTGGTAGCTGGATTTTCCTTTGTAATGGATGAGAACAATTATTACATGTACAGTACATATTAAAATGTTCTATCTTGTTATTTTTTCGTCTTCTCCTTTGTTCGAGTTCCAGCAAGTTAAAAACTACCATCAATAAAACTTAGACACTGTTCTCCTTAGAGTGCAAACAAAAGTTTACTTCATAATAAGCCCAATCAATTCAAAAGTACCAGGTACACCGATAACATAAATTTGGTGCACAATAAAAAATACAGATATTGAAGTATTTATCGAATTATAAACTCTTGACGAATCAGTACCGATTGGCATATTTTGCAGCTGATTCATGAAGTTATCATCTTGGTATATAGAGACAATATGAATACACGTTCACAAAAAGATGATGATTATTCCCAAGCAAATAGATGCCATTTTACAGTCCAATGTAACTAGCAAGATTTTGTGAAGTGATGCAATTAAAACTGATCGTTTTCAGTGAACTAACACAACTAAACATAGATCTACTCTGTCATTCTGACCTCAAAGGGAGTGTTTCAGATAGGAAGGTGTTATGCTGCCCTTCAAAACAATTTTGGAAGAAAACAAATAGATATAAATACAGCCATAACCATGTCATTGAATAGTTATGGCAAGTTTATCCACAACTGTTGCCATACACGATCGGTAGAGGGACCATTTAAATAAACACTGTTACACACTGTTGACATACAGTATATCTGATATACCTGCATCTTGTGCTGAAATATTTATGTTACTACACAGTTCTACTGTCCCATAGATACACAATGCAGCCGTTCTATCTGTGATGTAACAAAATCCATACAGTTTTTCAAGGTTGATGTAACAAAAGATATCCACATTTCAGCTTATTATATGTGACTCAAAAATAAAGGTATCTTGGTTTCCATCTCACTGGACAGGATCAATTTTAAAACTGGATAGCATATTTACAATTCTCTGTTACCTGCAATGGTTTAACTATTTGCAAATGCATACCATCATGAAAACAACAAAGCCCATATACTTGGTCACCCCTGAAAGAAGGTCACCCGATTCACTGTTCAGCCCCCCCCCCCCGGCCCCCAAAAGAGAAAAATAGAAGGGTCAATTAACAGATATAAGGTTGAGTAGTAAAATTAATACATTAGTAGTGATGAAGGAATCTATCCAACCATCCAGTTTTTAATATAATGACATGGCTACATCTCTGTACGGCATACCAACCCCACTTGATATGTCCCCAGTAAATTATTTACTATTCATGTTCATACTTGGTTTAAAATGTACAGTGTTAACAAGTAACAAATCTTCAATCAAAAAGCATTTCAAAACCATCACTTCTCAGGACTAGGTTCTTCCTCTGGGGGTGGGACTCCCTCTTCTTTCTCCTGCTCCTGCTCTTGCTGCTGCTCTTGCTGCTGCTCCTCATGTTTGGGACTTCTTGAAGTAGCAGCTTCATTGTTCTCTTCCTCCTCATGTTCTCTGTCTCTACTCTTCCTCTCATCTGATGGAGACTGACGTCGTGAATGAGAGCGGGAACCTGACCTTCTCCTTCTCCTATCACGGGAGCGTGATCGTCTCCGTCTGTCTCTTGAACGTGAACGGTGTTTCCTGCTTCTTGATCTGGAACGAGATCTGCCAGAGAAAAGGACACAGAATTGGAATCTGGAGAGGAATCTTGTCAAATATTTGAAAGATGACATTTTATTGGCTAATCAATCTTCTTGAGGGTCTACTTCGGGTATGTTCATTTAGCAAAATAACTTCTTAAACCACACAGGTTAAATTTACATGTGAGAAAACAAGCGTGAAATGCAGTAGAACTTTGTTGTGTAAATCTACTGTAACTCCATCTGACTACTGTAACTACTGTATCCATCTATCTACTGTATCCATCTATCTACTGTAAATCTACTGTAACTCCATCTATCTACTATATCCATCTATCTACTGTATCCATCTATCTACTGTAAATCTCCATGACATTGAGGTCTGAAACAACAGACTCAAGATTGAACCACTGTTTAACTCAATTTGCTCAGCTAGGCTATTGCACAAATGAGAGTCGACCTACACACCAAGTATGATATGTTTGTGAGCTCTCAAATTTACAATGCAATTGGCACTGAATTGCTCTTCACCTCAAATGATTAGAAGTTCACATCCACAGAGATGACCCCTTCAACTGGGGCTTTATGAGTTTGAACAACTTGCAAAAAAATCATTCAAGCGTGCAGAGAGCTATTTCATTTAGAATGTTTCTGACCTCAAAATACTTGTTAACCTGAAATTAAGTAGCTGATCAGCAATGTGGTGATCGTTTAATGGAAGAGCTCAATGTATCACGTTACCTCCTTCGATGGCTTCTTGAGTGAGACCGGCTACGAGACCTGCTCCTCCTTCTGCGATGTCTAGATTTAGAACGGGAACGCGATCTGCGCCTATTCAAGGACAATCGGAACGGATCGTGACTTTAGGACAGTTGACAATAAGTGTAAGTGACACACAAACTCACAAAGTAAACCAACAGACCTTCACGGTTCATTTCTCCAGAAGTAAATAGCAAACACTGAAACTGTTTACAAATACCCTTGCAGAAATAACAAGGCAAGAAATTTATTGGTGAGAAAAAGACACCTTTCAATAGAAATGACCTCTGGTGTGAATTTCCTTTCAAATAAAACCGTCCTGCATTGGTAACTACCCAAAATACTGAGCAACAATAAATGGCTAAGGTGTTGTTTATATGAGATTGTTCACACTTGGTAATGGCTAACAGAAACTGTAGCTTATCACAAAATAGTGAAGTGTATACTTCCTTCCAAGCAGCATTCTAAAGGCACATAAAGGTGTACACATGCCAATGAGAGCTCTTGAGTTTTGGCCAATCAAGAAATGGAAAAAAATAGCTTGGGAAACTAATCAATATAGAATAAGTTCAATAAAGACATAATTCAAGAGAGCACTACAAATAATATATATCATGAATAATGGACAGGTCTGTATAAAGGTGGTTCCGGCACCCTAACATATTCATAGTGTGGTAAGCCATATACATGTTAATATTCATGAACTTGTGCACACCAAAATGAAGAGGGTTTAGCTTTTGACCAATGCGGCAACATACAAAGGAAGGTACCAGGAATCAGTTTTCATGTTGACAAAGTCTATTGAGTGAAAAAGTATAACCAAAAAGCCAGTTGGCTTTGTAATTCCTTGTCATACAATTTGCTCAAAATTCAAAATAACTATCTGACTAATGTAGAGCAAGTGAGTTAAATTTGTCCAAGAATTAAGGGAGAACCAGAGAAGATCAGATAATTTCAGTTCTTATTTGTAGCTCTCACTTGTGGGCATCAACCACCTCATTCACTGGTAAGGATTTCACAGTATAGAATTTTTATTCCAAAATGTTTCAACATTCAGAGAGAATAGTCTTCCTATGTATAATATAGACAAATAGATGTATGCATAAAAGGACATTTCATTTTACCAAGTTAGAGCTAGCAAATCAGCTTTGCTATCAAACATCCCTTTAGTAATTGTTATTACTGATTGAGAGTTACGTGACATTGTTCATACACTGTGAAATATTTTCACAACCTACTGCCTAAGCAAAAGTCATCCAGTATAAATCACTGAGGAAACTGCCAATTTTGAGACCATTTCAGACAAGCTGTTGATCCCCTGTGCCAATTTTTTTTTGGCACCAATTGAGATAACCTGTTGAACCTTCGAAGCTCAGAGGGCAAAACTGATTAGAGCAGTTTAAGTGCACATTTAAAGCAAGACGATCAACTCTCTGAAGCAAAGTTCTTTCCTGGATGCTGCTATGTTTGGTTGAAGTCCTATAGAGCCCCTTCATAAAACTAAACTGAATTTGAACAAATTATGTTCACCAAAGAAAATCTTAGCATTGGAGAATTAATTGCAGCTTTTTAAGTTTGGAGTTATCAAGGTTCTCAGACTTTTACACTTGTTGACCTCATGTGACCTTTCCCCAATAAACTTGACAGAAGTTGACTTGTTGATAATGACATTGTCAAACATTTTGTGTGGAAACTAATAGGTAGGCTTTCCTATAACAACTGCCTAGTCATTGGAATCTGAGTGTCTATGCTTGTTTCGTCCATGATCTATTACCTTTTCTTTTCTCTCTCCTCTCGCTCTTTCTCCCGCTCTTCTCGTTCCTTCTCTCTTTCCTTCTCACGTTCTGCTCTTTCCGTCTCCCTTTCCACAGCTTTCTTGGCAACGAGAGCCTAACAAGGCAAAAAAACAACACATGTTTTGGCATTATTACAGTATTAACTATCAATATACTGAATCAAAAATTTACTCATTTTATTTGTAGTGTAACCAAGAAATTTCTCACTTTGACACACATAACCTTACATGACCTTTGAATTCGTATCCATATTCATGCTTTTTAAAAGACAATTTAACAATAAATTCTGTACTGTCATAAGGTTTCACACAACCTCCACCAATCCCTTTCCATCGGTGTTGCATTTAAGGACATATTAAAGGTTTGAAGCTCAACTGAACCATCATAAAGACAATTTAAGCTGTACATGCTTATTACCACCTGTACACTACAAGGATTTAACTAAACATGTTGTTATGGAAATCTTCAACAAAAATGCCACTCCTTTAATAGGTGAACCGAGGTCTATCCTTCATGTTTTGCTTGTCTCCGTAGCTTAACTACTACCCTCATCTCACTAGCAGCAACACTAGCTTTACTTCTATATTGGCTATTTATCTGAAATACAGCTACAAACTATGTCACAGTTCTGTTACTAATTTTAACCAGCTGCCTGTACCTCTCTTTGCATATGAAGTAGATTCCAAAATGTTGATTTCAATATGCATTAGTATAGACTTGTATTTCATATAAGAAACTTAAACATCACTATAAGACTTTTGGAACTTGCTGTTATAATGGCATGAAATTCCACATATTCTTATTGTGCTTGTGGTTTACACGATAAACTTTAATGACTTTAATGACCTTTCTCCAAACAGATGGTTACACACAGCGTAATGTAAAGTTCATGATCTCAAAGAAATCTTGAGAAGTTTATCAAAATTACACAGTAATCAGTGATGTGTTAGACTTATCCATTAACCAGATGCAGGCATGACTCTGAAGTGCATGGTGAAAACTTTCCTATACATGTGGTATTAATTTTATAGCCAAAATTAGTTCAATGTTGGCAATTGAAATAAAGCTAGAACTACCATCATCACAAACAACAACAGCTACAAATTTTAACTGAAGTATTAATAATGTCAGTTAACAGTGTCAGTACACATATTTGAACCTTCTCACGTCCTAGAACTATGACAGGTGTCTTAGTGCATTGTCTGGTATGTGTAAGCTGCTCAGCTTGCTGTCTGCAGTCTTAAATTGTGATGTTAATGTGGACATAAACTTCACCTTGAACCACTTTCATAAGGTAACCTTCTCACTAACACATCCCTACACAATACACAATTTCCATGGTCTGGTACTTCTCATATATATCCAAAATAGTTTATCAATTAGCTCCTTTGTCTTTATTTTATTGCTCTGGTCTCTGTGCTAACCCACCTGAAGTTTCTCGTGCTTTTCTCGAATCTCAATGAAGCCCAGATGTAACTTGCCACCAAAGTGATCCGCCAGTCGTCTGTCGTTATCTTGTAAGCCAAGGTAAGCACCGCATACTTCGCAAACTCTCAGCTTTTGCTGCTGGTATGTGGATGCTGGCATGGAGTTTCTCAACTCTTCCTGTTAGTGTTAGGAGAAGAAAATCCCATAATTAACAAACTGAGTACATACTGCATTAGACTGATATTCTGATATGACTCCAGTGTCTAAAGTATGATCAAACAATGAATAACCTTCGAAGGACCTGAGATGCAGACTTAAACACACAAGTTCACAACAAATTTGTTTATTTTATCAAGTTCCCCAAAACTTACTGGAATTCATATATATCTTGACGAAATTTGCCAAAATTGTTAAGTGGTTGCATTGAACTAAACTTGAAAAACAAGAATCAGGCTGATAGGGCATTTAAGAACTTCTACAATAAAAAGAATAATGCATCTCTTGTACTGATTCCTCACCAAGTTCAGGGATGATGCTTAGGGGTCCCTTGGGTAATCTGAGATGACTAATGAACTACTACAATAAAAAGAATAATGCATCTCTTGTATTGATTCCTTACCAAGTTCAGTGATGATACTTAGGGTCCTTCGGTAATCTGAGATGACTAATTTCTTGTTGGACAACCAAAGGTTTGTTTGATGTTGTCCAAGGAGCCATTGAGCATCCAGGAAAGATATACGTGTTTTTATTATTGATAGTGAATTTGTTGCAGGGTTCGCAGGTTTCTTCCGGGGGTGGAAAAAACAGCGGAATAAACCGCGGTTTATTCCACTCGGAAGAAACAGGTTTCTTCCAGTTTCTTCCGGACAAAATGGAAGAAACTCATTTTTTTGGGAAAAACTGTTGATAAAGTTT
>JAIPMN010005390.1:0-17977 GCA_020650975.1 Apostichopus californicus
TGCTCCAAATGAGTTTTTTTCTCATTTGGAAATGAAAAAGGGGTTTTCTGACTTGCGGAGCGGGGGGGCGGAATGATACTTCCGCCCCACCATATTTTTCACTGGGGGGCTGGCGCCCCCCCAGCCCCACCGGCTCCTACGCCCTTGTCCAGAGATTCGAAACTGGTAATATATATATAAATTTATATGTAAAGAGAGAGAGAGAGAGAGAGAGAGGTGGAGAGAGAGGGACACATTGAGAGATATGGAATATATATAAAGACACATTCAGGGACTATGCAATAGTCTCTTTTAGTCTGGATATTAAAACCATTTTTTATTACCCCTGATTTAACACCAGATTCAATCAAAATGACAACAAACCTGCATTTGGCATATTCTGAAAAATCCAGGATGACGCCTGTCTTCTTTGGTCCATTCCAGAAAGGTCTGTTCAATGACATTGAAAGTAAAGAGTATTTAACTGTACAAGTTCATCAAGCCTACAATGGGTCTTGATACAAAAGTAGTCGGCTTATGTGCTTCATTACTTTGGTGTAACTAACAATAGTAAGAAGAACGGGCGGGGGGGGGGTGGGGTGGAGAGGGTAGTCACCCCCAAAGCCAGTGTTCATTGACCAAATAATAGAACAAAAGCATTTTAAAATGATTTCAACAGTAGTATTATGAAATATGGTAGCAAGAAAGATTAAATCTGTTATTGATATTGCCCCAGTTTAGCTGCTGATTAATGTACACATAAGATGGTATGTATATTTTGAAGTAATAAAAACAGTATTACTCTTACCCATAATTAGTACTGTCAGAGTAGTACCTCCTGGCAACAGACAGATTTCTCCCTCCACAGTGAGGATATGGTGTGAACTAAAATGAAAAGAAACTAGTTTATACACGCTCACAAATCATAAAGAAGGGGCTATCCATATCATCTTCTGTTCGGGGGATATCTAAGTGTATAGGCGTTCACATTTTGGATGCATAACACAAAGACTTAATTGACCGAGTAAAAATATACTCTTTGTGTTTTTCAACTGATAATCTGAAATGATATGACAACCAGAATATCAACAAGGCATGTCAATGGTTTTGATAATGTCATTTCGATGTGAAACATGCAGGGAATATTTTTCAAGCTTTACCATTGTTGACTCGTGTAGTGATCAACAAGGGTAATGCACTAATGTACATATCAAGTATGAACTTCATCCAAGTTTCACACTTTTGGAGTTACACTGTTTAAAAGGTTTTAATATTGACCGTTGTTTAATGCAGATGACCTTTGATCTCCACAAGAAAAACAAATGTTATCATTTATAGTGGAGTGTTAGCTTAGTGGAGTGTTAGCTTAGTGGTTAACACC
The DNA here is from genome assembly GCA_020650975.1 of Apostichopus californicus. Lineage (NCBI taxonomy): Eukaryota > Metazoa > Echinodermata > Holothuroidea > Aspidochirotida > Stichopodidae > Apostichopus > Apostichopus californicus. The sequence continues at coordinate 1,361 of JAIPMN010005390.1, forward strand.
GGTGCCTTTCAATCATAAGGTCCCCGGTTCGAGTCACTCCCAGATTAATGTATGTCGTCCGGTTACAGAGTTGTTGACAATTAACAATTCATAATCATGGACGTTAAATATGAATTTGAGAGACTGACTTCAGTCAGCTTGCGGCTTTGATAAGCCAATGAGGCTTCTTCGCGAGTTCCTGCTTGCAGGAGGATCTAATATATATACACACATACATACATCATGTCCTAACTGAGTTGGATCCACAAACCAAGCACTAAGTTCAATCATTGATGTACTTTTTTGAGTTACCATAGTTACAAGCCAAGGGGTGAAATACACACACCCACATGGCATCACAAATTGCACAGATTATTTCCTTTTGTCGGTGGCAAGGAATAAAAAAGATGGCGTTTTGTTATTTATGACCGCAAAGCGAATCACAAGATCAACTATTTTATGTGAACAGAAAAATGTTCTATAAAGATATTAATGCATAAACTTAATTTATAGGAGCAATGGAATATACGGCTGGGTTAAAAATGATCTACCATATCACGTAGAGCAGAAATTGCATCCAGATATGAGTTTGTATTGCCGAGGCAAGCAGCTCTGTAATATGCACTTACCATGTTGACAGGGAATTGCTCCCAGTAGATCTCATGTATATACTTCCCTCCATGAGTGCAGTTACCATCCCCAGCAAAAATAACCGTCTTATCGAGCTGTGGGGAATTTAGCAAACGAGGAGTGTGAAAGTCGACTGAACAAAATCATAAACAACCACTTAAAGAGAGTGAAGTCTCGCGCAGAAAGAAACCTCTTATGCCGGTAATCTGACCTAGTTTAGAATGAGGTGTAACAGAAGTGTTAGACACCACCATCGATCCCAGAAAATACGCACACAGCTTGCTACCTTCGGTAATTAGACACTAGTGTACAGTCAGTTCATACAGCTGCGGTCAATACCCACAGCATAGTGTACTAACGATATAGCGATGGACATCTCAGGTCCAGCTAAAGATAACAAGGTATCACGTTTCATTACTGTCTGCATTTTGTAGCGACAAGCAGAAAACTTCACTTGCAAGCAACGGAAAGTTAACTTTTTCAGAGCACGGCACATGTTTGGGGCAAGTCTTCAATGCCTTTAAAATTATAACAAATATTGTAAACAGTGTAGCAGAAACTAGGATAAAAATCCTTTGCTGAGTTAGTCACTTCAACTTTCTCTTTTTGCTGAAAATATATCAATGTGATGATACCGTTCAAGACTGGAGACACCCACCCATTCATTAATCCAAAATAAATCCAAATAATCAGATATATTTTGCCCACAGACATATGACAGGGCCTCAGATTGATTACAACAGGTAATCAAATAATGTGACTTTTATCAACTATGACAATGATTCAGCTTTGTTGTCACTTAACACACCCAGACTATGATCTTGACAAATTTTAAAGATATGTGCTTAGCCTTTCAGGTCAGTATAAAACGTACACCTAGTATACAGTGGGAAGAAAGCTTATACGCATACAATGCTACTTGGACGAAAACAAAGATTTCAAACTGTTGTATTGAAATCGTTTTCAATACCCAAACATGATTGATGGCCGCATATTAGCCCTAACGAGCTTGGTGGGAATTGTACTAGGTTTAACAATGGCTAAATAGTAGCAACGAGTACCAACACTTTCATACACGTATCAATTTTGTAATGCTTCCCTTAAGACTGTGTCCAACTTTTCAACCAACTGCAACATTTTACCTTTCTTAACTCTCCCATGGAAGGCCAGTTCCCATTAAAGGTTTCCTTTAAATCGGAGGGAGTGAAAACGAAAGGCTCTACGTATTCCTGGATGGGTCCGTTTATGAGGTCATCATGTCCCTTTGTGTGTTCCTCTCCGTCCTATCCCAAAGAGAGAGTAGAAAAGAAACATTCAACTGAGTTGATCTTTGGTAAATGGAGCAGTTAGCTAGAGAAAGGATGACTGTGAAGGGACGGGATGGGGGAATTATGGTACACCATAAACAGTACTACCATTAACAACAAAGGCTATGATGTATGTTATACTGAACACCAGCAAGGGAAAGTATTGTCAGAAAGGGAACAAAACAGAGACATATTTGAGGGCAAAACCACTGATGATAGGGGAGGATGGGAGAAATGTACATCATCACATCAACCATAAGATTTACACTCAGCTCAACTTGGAGGCAGAATCTGTATTCTGATTGGTCCTCCATAGGTGAAACATAGTGTGCATCTTTTTAGATATATAGCTGAACCTTAATATGGTCACAGCAGATATGTTCATTGGTTTCCTATCATAGGGGCTAAAAGAATGTCCAAGCATTTACTCTAAACACTGAAATAATTATAACAGAGAAACTAGTAGAAAGTGATTTATAAGTAATTTTCATAATGAAACAATATCCAGTAACTTCAAGAGAAACACTTTAACAAAACAGCAACCTAGTTCTTTTTCTAGTGTTTTACACTCAATCTCTTTTTCTTCTTCTTTGTTTTGAGCTAATAATTTCCAACTGCTGCAACTGATTACAGAATTACAAAAGGGAAACATTTCATGGAGAAAGTCTTAAATACTTACCTCAAAGTATATCCTGATAACTTTGCCCTTATTCTGCGGGTCTTTGACCCATTCTCCAATTTCTTTGATTCCTAGAAAGAAGTGGCGGTCCGTCGGTGAACATCCCACTGCTCGTTTATAAGCGTGGCTCAAACGAAGCTGTGAACATGAATTTCGATCACAGTTATTAGTTACCATAGGCAACAGATTTAGAACAAGACAGTATTCATTGAAAGTTAAGTAATTGGATGCTTGCATGCACTAAACTTACTGAAGTCAATTTTAAGTCATGTGACCACATCTGATCTATCTTTGAGTGAACTGATTACATAGTTTGGTTTATACTTTATACTTCTATGACTGAAAATTTAATTTCTGAGGATAGTAAAACTGTGCTACTGTTCAAAAGGTAACCTTGACAACAACACTGACCTTGTTGAAGCACCACCATGGATCCAACTCAAGGGCATGGACTCCAATATTTAGCATATCAGTTAAGCTTAACTCTTGGTTTGCCATACATAACCAGGTTTTATTATATGGAGGCGGCCATTTACAATCATCCAAAACTGTGGAGAAGGAGAATTTATAATTATTAAAAAATTAATTGATATGCAGAAGAAAATATTGTCACTGAGTCAGTGTAATATAATAGAGTCCTGTTTGTCATTCATTCATTCATGCATTCATTCATTCAAACTATTAGTACATGCATATAAATTGATTCATTTTCAAGCACCTCAATACTTAACTGATATGTTAACTGTGTACAAGCCTAACAGAACATTGAGATGGGCCAATTCCCTTACACTAGTGGTCCCCAGAGTAAGGAATGCTACATACGGCGACAGACAATTTTAACTTTGCTGCTGGCAAGCTATGGAATGCACTGCCAAATAATATTCGTGATGCCAAAACATTAGCCACTTTTAAGAAATTACTTAAAACTCACTTTTTCTTTCTAGGAATTTCACTGTAAATCTATATTGTTTTTTAAATTATTCCGTAGTTTATATATATATTTTTATATTAATATTTTAGCTGGGTCCATTTTATTCTTCAAATTCATATTTAAGGGTTTTGTCATTTTGTTGTCATTGTAAAGCGCTCTTGAACATGCATCAGCATGAAAAGAGCGCTATATAAATGGTAAATAATAATTCATTCATTCATTCATTTGTGAAGGATACATAAAATAAATGCATAAATGCATAAATGCATAAAATGCAATCTTTGTTCATGGAAATGCATAATGGATAAACCCTGACAAAGTGACAATTAAGCCTGGATGCGATAACAAGGTAAAATAGTCTGCTCTTTTGCAAATATTATAACACAAATATTATAACAAAAATTCAGTCTATAAACTCTACCTGAAACAAACCATGAAAGTGTTTTTTACAAAGTTCAGCTTCAATAAAATCATACAGAGTTCCTGCATGATCAAATTATTACTGAATCATGGTCATTGAAACAAGCTAAATTAAGGGTGCATGCTAAATATAAACTGTTACAAAATCTCAGGTTACTTACAATTTTGCTTCAGATAGTTAAAATCAAAAATAAAACTAGTGTCATATTAACTACTGGTTTTTCCTGTTGATTTCTTATTGTAAGGTTAACTCAAAATGAGGCCTGGCATTCATATCAGCTCGTAGCAGACGCAAAGAAATTACTTGAGTTGCTACAAAAGTTTGGTCTTCAAGACGTTTGTTCTCTCTCAATTAAAAAATTTCACTTTTATTGAACAATTCCCCGAAGACAATGCACTTTGTTTTTGCGTGACACTTAAAGACCAAAATTAAAACACACTGACCTCCATACATGTCTGCTCTGTTGTTAAATGCATTGTGACCCTGTGAAAAAAAAAATGAAAGTTGGTTAAAACAGAAACAGATAAATCAGGAGATATGATTCATTAACGACGAGATTAAGAGGACTGGTTGGAAAACATAGTCACGCTATCTGCAGAAGTCTCTCGGTATTACATTCGCTTATTTGAATATTCCTGTATTACATCTCTTTCATCTTTTTCAAGAGCACTAAAATGATGGTTTCTAGGATTTTTTAGATGTTATGTTGTTCTGTCGTGTTGGTTTTTAGGTTCTAGCTTCAATTGGAATTCTCACTTTTTTAGCATTCAAATTGTAGATTTGTAGTCAATCTGTTTAATATCGCTTTACTCTTCACCAGTGCTTTTTAATCGTTTTTCGATCTCATATTCCTGTATATATCTGTATACGGTATATGTATTTACTGTTTTATGTATTTACTGTTTAATGTCATTGTATATTCTAGATTGTTTGTAAAGCGCACAGCAGATGCATCGCGCGTAGTGCGCTATATAAGATTTTATTTACATAACATTACATGAAGTGCTGTTTGCACTATGACAGTGTCTGTGGTACATGTCTAAAAGTGTTGGTCATTTAAATTCTTCTAGGTAAACAGGAAGCTTGCTTCACAAAAGATGCTATCCTTGCTTAAGCAAATGTTTCTCATCCCAAATTGCATACTTCTTTTGGACTGGCTCCTTATTTCTTGACTTTTTTCAAATGGTCAAATTGCATCATTTCAAACACGATTCGAAAAAATTGGAACTTTATTTGAAGAAATCACCGACTAAGTACACCATATGCATCTGGAATGTATTCGACTAGGCATAGTTTAAAAATGCAAGAAAAATTTGGACTGTCAGCTACTCTTCTGGAGAAAGTCCCCCCACCCCCCTGTTAATTTGCCTTTTAATGCCTATCAAGTGTACAACAGACCTGTTGTACTACAGTACTTACAAGAAATCTCATTTTAGCTTTAATTCTTACAGAGATAATGGCTTAACATTGAGTCTGTTTTGTCTACAGAAGTGTCTTGTTGCATATTAAACAACGGATATGGTCTATTAAACAGTACCAGTAAAACTTCAACCTTTGAGACACACTTGAAATATAACGAGAAAGAAGGGTTATTCATTAAAGTGGTGATTAGTTACTGGTTTGTACTTGGTTTAGGTATCAAAGCCAATAGAGAAGCACACAGTTTGTGCATTGAGAAGACTTACAGCAAGAAACTGAACATCTGGGAATGGTTTATGAATCTGAAAGGAAAACAGAAAAGATTGGAAAAATTGTATGTTGGATTCTAAAGGAAGATATATACAATATAGCTGAGAAACAGCTTTGAATAGCTCTGAACAATCAAGTTGGTTCTGCTCATAAAGCCTTCCAGATTAACTAATAATGAATTAGTGAGATCTAGATTTTAATGCAAAAGAAGTCGTCCAACTTAAGGAAGCGTATCTGCTAACTTCTTTAATTTGCATAATTTGCTCATAAAGTCTTTTAGGTTGACTAGTAATGAATTAGTGAAATGTATATTAAACTGGATATCATGCATCTAGATTTAATGGCAACAAAATTCATCAAACTTAAGGAAGAGTATATCTGCAAGCTTCCTTTATTTACTTTGCTTGAATTTTAACTTTCTAATCTTCCTTTTCCATATAAACTTTCTCCACATGGGGAACACTTGTGATGCATGACAGGACAACTTATGGCTAGAAAAGTCTCATTCTAGATGAAACAGACATTCACAAAACGACATTAATTAATGCAGGTTATATTTCAATACCAATATTTTATTTTTGTAATCAATCACCCATTAAATACTGAATTATCATATTTCTAATTGACTGAAAAGTTGAATGTTGTACCAAGTCAGCAAGTCACCATCAAATGAATATGAAACCTTTTCATTATATTTTTTTTTCAATATCATGTTTCCGTGGACTAGAATTTGTGTGTAAAAGAAAGTTGGCCTGACGTTTCGATCCTAGCAGGATCTTCTTCAGAGGCTAAATGACAAGTACAGTAGTACAGGGACAAAAACACGCACAGAAAACAGACAGGTTAATGAGCACGGTGAACACAGCACCGACTAGAATTTGTCTAGGACAAATGGTTTCTCCTTATGACAAAACACTGATACCATACATAACATGACAAGAAAATGTCACTAATGAGACTAAATGTTTTCTTCTCACCTGTATCTCCCTCTGTGTCTTCAAGGCAAAGTCAAGCCAACGATCAATCGGAACGTGACCCTTTGAGCATCGGCCAAAGTTTATGCACTTTAAAATAACAAGAGAATTATCAACCTTTCAAGCTAAATAGATTCAAAATAGAGAGCCATATCATCGTCACAGAAATCCAATTTTTCTTGTGTCAAAGGTCAACCACACTTGGAATCAACATTCAGCTGAAACAATGTTCTATATCCCAGAACTCTATATTCAAAAGATTTTTTTGATGTCAAGCACTTCAGTTTAGATTGAGGTTCAACAGCAGAGAACACTGAATCCATCATGACAGTGCTGGTTACCCTGTCGTTGAACACTTTAGCAAATAGAACCAGTCAAACATTTCAAACATGAGAGTTCTTATTCTAGCAACTAGCAAAGTTCCGGTCGGAAACTAACCACAAACAATGTGAGCTTGTTTACCATATTCTGACTTAAGGTCACACATCACAGACTAACATCACATGGCTGAAACTAGAAACTTATTGGTGAAGAAAGCCTTAGCCTAATTTAATACACTGCTGCTGACACAGACTACAAATTCCATTGAAGATGAAGGGCTAGGAGACTAAAATACTGTATATTTTGTTCTTATTTTCTTTGCTATAGTTTTTTCCTTTCTTGCTGGATTCATGAATTCATCAGCACTTCTATTCATGGTACTATATAGATGGAAGGATGCATGGATACTGTCAGGACAGACAAACACATCATCTTAACAATTACCTCGGTACATTTCGAGAGAGAGCTGATTTGGTCACACACTCCTGCCAGAGGTTCTGTAGTATCTGCAGAGTTAAGAAACATTCAGACATATTTTGTGACAAATAGTTAAAGTATATGACAAATTGATCACCCTTAAGAGCAGACTAGTTTATAATCCTTTAACAACCACAAATGCTGTTCCATGATCGCTTAAAACTCAAGAGAGATGAGCCGGAAAGGTCACAGAATAACCATGGAATATTTTGATCCCTTTTTACTAACACAGAACTCTATAATAAGGAAATCTACATATTACTTTTATTCTTATAAGTACGGGGTTAAATTTAACTGTACTTCTGAACTATATCGCCATTCAAGTGATCGGCAAATGTTTTTACTTATCCTCAACACTAGTGTTTAGCATGAACCAGTGACCAACTAGCATACCTTTTACATTATTTCTGCTACATGTATGATAGATAATATTCAATATTAGCATTTACACAGTAAATTACTATAGCAGAACTCACCAATGGAATGGATATCTGCGACTATAGCTGAGCCTTCAGAAGAGTAACTTAGCTGTGCTAACAACTCTGCTTGGAATGTCCTATCATCGCTTTCATCCTCGACCGAGATGATAAATTTGTAAGTAGAATTACTGTCGACCTCTGTCACATTAATGATCTGTCTCAAATGGCAGGTAATCTTGAAAGTGACAAAAAATTTGATGAAAGACATTTTCGTCTTTCAGCATATATCAAGTATTTTGCAGGTGCATGGCAAAATTTCAAATGAAGAAACTGTTTTTCTGCAAGTACTGTACAGCTTGAAAACCAACGAAAAAAATTGCCACCATTAACGAATTAACCGATTAAGTATATACTGAGGTAATGCAATGTAGTCACATATGGTACAGTACATACATGTATTTAAGGGACCTTACATTCTAATTTCAATACAGTGCAGTGAGTGCACAGTATCTGTTTGAAAGACAATAATACTTGTTTCAATCCTGATATTTATTTCTCAATTCTTTTAGCCAAGTGAAGACAAAATACAAGAGTGAAAGTGCATGCATGCAGGTTAATGCGATACAAATGATGTAAGAGTATTAAATAGACATGCCTCCAAATGTGCTGTAAAATTTAAAAGTCATCAGTATTCAGCTCAGGTATGCTAGAAATTTGAATAATGGTCGTTCATACTCAAAACATTTGCTGCCACCTCCCAAGCATTCTACCACACTAAATTTATCATAGGTCATCAGTATTGCACCCCAACAATTACCATGTAAAAAGATTGCTAAAAGTTTTGAAAAGTACTTTCCGGGTGGGTTATGGATTTCTACATTTTTTCTACACATTAAATTGAGGAGCATGTTAAGGTCGAAAATTCATTGTCTAGGACAGGAAAAAGTTTTTGAGGGTGGCAATAAAAAGCTTGTAGAAGTTGGCGTATGAATGACCATTATTTGACTTTTCTAGCATATTTGGGGTCGATACTGATGACATTAATGATTGAATGATTTTTCTCAAAGTTCTAGAAATGATCATATAAAAGTTCAGACCCTTCACAAAGGTATTATTGGAAACTTTCAACCTATAGTATTATTAAAATTTTGTATGTATAGCCTATTGGTGACCCTGAATGAAGTAACTTGTGCTATTTAAACCCATGTTATGTTTTCTTTAATGGAAATGAGGCCAGAAAAGCTACAATGTATGACATCACTCTGAAACTGACTTGAGGTGATTCATTTTCTAACTTATCGATTTCGATTTCGATTTATTTCGATTTATTACCAGTATAAATATAAAATATTTATAAATAGGCGTACATCAAAAAACAGTTGTTGTTAAGATTAAACAAATGATATGGTCAATGGTAAAGTGAAAGAAATAAGATTGTTAAATGGTTTAAACATAAAATGATGAAACAGTTATTACTGAAACTATAATAAAGGTTCTAAACTATCAAATTGTATAAACATTGCTGCACGGTATATGAACGAATTTCTATACAGTTGAATTCTATATTTGGGCAAGATATTTGGATTTCTGAGGGTTCTGGTTGACTTCACTAGATGACTGCCCCCAGCCCCCCCTTCTTTCCAAATGAGAATCCCTCACTTGACACACATACAATAAAGATAGAAAAGACAACTACCCCCCCTCCACCTCGTCCTCCCCCTACCCACCACAAAGAAATATAGAAGCCACATTTGGCATGTAGAACTCACTTTGATAAGTAGTTCATACTAGTAGTTCATACATAATACTTAGTTCATAATTACCATTATAAGATAAAACATCAACTGATAGGGAAACAATTTCCCTTTAAATCTTTGTGCTTCTAGCACCTCCATAAAGCTAACACTTTTGTTATTCATTTCATTTCCTGCCCACGGATGTAGTTCGCATACATGAACTGTTATAACTTTCAGTTTCTTCCAACACACATTGTTGAATTCCTTCATCTGATAAAGTGATTCTTTCACTTTTATTATCAACCTTTCTCAAAAGAGGGAACCAGGGCAGTTGTGAGATTTTACTATTAATAGCTTTCCATCCTTTTGAAACTGAATCAACCAAAGGACAGCAAATTCACTTCAACAATGACATATACTTATATCATTATAGATGATTGTACATATAAGCATATATAACCACTTAGGAAATGATGAGGGTTTTCAGTATATATACTGTAGCTATCATATAAAAATAATATTTGATTTTTTTATATAGCGCTTTATACCAGCGTTAGGTTTCCAAGTGCTTTACAGACGTTATATTATACCTCTGGTCAATGACAACCTGTCCCAGAGACAATCCCTCCAGTCAGCAGCAGTTATATACTGCGCCCAATGACAAGTTACCTCACAGGTACCCATTTAACCCCTGGGTGGAGGGAGGCAAGTGAGATAAGGCAAATTGCCCAAGGACACAACGTAATGAACTAGGCAGGAATCGAACCAGCAATCCTTGGATCACGGGTCCGACGCCTTAGCCAATTGGCCACCACGCTCTCTATATACCATGGCCTTTCAAAATTAGGCTATTGACTGACTAAATGCCAGTGGATTTTGCCCATTTCCATTAGAGAAAAAGGTACTGACATTCTCCTGCCAGTAGATGTTAAGAACTTTAACATATATGGAAAGTCAGTTAACAATAGTCAAAGAATCTACTTTAATTTCGGTCCCTAAAATAAGCCCTGTATTATTGCTTTTTCAGCAAATATTATTGGGCTCCTCTGAAAAGTTTGTGCAGCAACTGATGTGTATCGTAATTCAGGAAATATGTCATCAAAAACTTGATTACAGTATAAATTTTGAAGCACTGGCACTTTTTAGCAAATGGCTAAAATTGTGAAATTAGGTTGTAACAATTTCCAAACATCATTTTCTCTCCAAGTCAAATAAACAACTGTAAGGTATTCTGGTAGATCATATTGCTGACAAGTTAGGACAGAGGTTGGTATCATCTATAGCCATTAAGGCTAGACAGTACCAAAACTACAGTTTGAATGAATAGAGACATATATCCCTATAAAGCACTTGTATAGAACTCAGATCAACTATAAGTCCTTACAACATTTGACAGGCAAGTGGAATATATTGGTATATATGCAAACTCAACAACAATATATGACCATGTTGATCAGCTCCTAATTAAAGGAAAACATTTTCAGGTCATTGTCAGATTGTTCACCTCTCTTGAGAAATTTGTTCCATATATCAATTACCTTGTCATCTTTACTCAGTTCTCCAGCTAGAATTTCTGCACCTTTGGCTAGAAGAAATAATTTGCCATTATTGCCATCAAACCTTCTCAATGGTTCAGATGTTTGATGTGATGAGTAATACCTCACATAGTTCAGATAATCATCTTTGGAGAATGAAACCTGTTGAGAGGAAAGAATGAACATGCTCCTTTACTTAATTAAAAGATACATGCCCTTGAACTTAAAGTATTGCTTAGTACTCTAGCCTAAGGATGTGTCTATTACAGTAGGATTAGTCTTCAGTCAGGCTCCATTTTGGTGACTCTGGCTTTAGATGAAAGGTAGTAAAACATACACTGCAAAACCGCATAAAGCCTTTGGAAGTTGTATTACCTAAGCCGTCACAAAAATATCATTGATCATACTTGATATCAAAATCCCAGACAAAAGTGCTAGCTTATATAAATTGCCAAATCTGTGTTTGATACAAATGTAGCCTAAAAGTTACATGTCAAAATTTTAACTAGGATTCTGATTCAAAGACAGTGCTATAGCAAGGCCCACAGGTACTACATACAATTCCCACAAAGTTATACGTTGGCCACACAGTAATTATACATAATTACTGTGTGGCAAATGTTATGAGCGCCTGTGACTAGGCCTAAGTGGGCACATGGTCTTGGGAATGTGATCGATCAAGATCCAACTCTAGGACTCAAGTATAACTACTATAAAGTATAACGCCTAAATCTAACGTAACTTGACTGTAAGGGACACTGATTAATCAGTATACCCACAGATTGGTGAAATATGTACCCCTACCTCTCTCCTGGTTAGTTTTCGACCTGTGGTATATGATACATAACCACAAATCAAACTTAAAAGCAAAATTGCATGGAAAGTTGACTTCATCTTGAGCAACCCCTAGCACGAACTGTGATTGAAGATCATGACAACTGAACGAAACTGTGTTCGCTGCATTTTTGTTTATTTACCTTTTTTTTCTTACTACGGAAGCGTAGATAGAGCATTATATTCACGACTAACAGCCATAGTTAAACGTTAATATCTAAAAATGACTGATTGTAAATTTTGAACATCTCTTCAGTGTTTTCAAACCTTTGAAACAGAAAAACGTCTTTGATATAAAATAATACGAAAGGAAGATTTTCCAGTTTTAACTATTCAATATTTGTGTAACTTGCAAGGGAACACTGTTGTTCTCTCTCTCTACGCTTCCGTAATTTCTTTCTTCTCAGTGATAACAGCTGACCATAAAGTAAGTTACCAAGTTTCTAGGAAATTATCTGCTTAAAAGGATGCACTTGTTTATATTATAAACTACAGTATTATTGCAAAAGTGAAGATTGCAAGCAGGCAAAGCACCCGAAATATTTCATAGCCTAGCCTTTACTGTTACTGTACTATCGACAGTGTATCTTTAAATACTGTAGTAGAAGTAGAAGTAAAAGGTGTCGTTTGTATTTGATAGTAAAGTGCTGTAAAATTTCATCGAAATGGCAGAGGAAAGTGTTGATATTCCACATTTTACTAATGCCAACGGACAGAAGATATTTTGCAAATACTGGGAACCAGAGACGGAAATAAGGTTTCACACCTTTGTTTCAATAGTTATTAGGCTTAGGTCTAACTAACATTAACTAGGCTAAGTAACAACTAACATTAACAAGTATCAGTAACTAGGCCTAGGGCCTAAATCATAAATGGGTACACTAACTTACAGTTACACTGTCACTATGAGTATGACAGTACTTTATAATGTTCACAGGCTCTACACTTTTCTTTTCTGCTTGCAGTTGGGCTAACACCTGATTTTTTTTTAGGCCGTGGCTATTCTTACGACTAGTCGTAACAATTATCTATAAACTATTCTTACGACATCGGCGAATTCATGCGCAGTAAAGTAAATAAAGCAACTGTGTGTGTAGTAGGGGTAACCCTAAACCTAACCCCTAATCCTATCCCTAACCCTAACCCTAACTGGAAATTATTGTTACTCATGGTCGTAAAAATAGTACTCCTGGTTGTAAAATAGCAACTGCGCATGCGTAATCGGCCATTATTCTTACGACTCGTCGTAAGAATAGACACTTTCTTTTTTTTTAAAGTGTTGTAACTTGACTTACAAGTAACATCATATGGGACTGCTTTTAGTTTTAGTTTTACACTCACTACTCATGTAAGCAGAATTGTACTGAATTTCAGAATGTTTGTGTGATATTATTGTTATGTCAAGTCCATATCCTAGCCTAGGCCTGGGACAAGTTTCTGGTGTTAATAATATGTAATAGTACTAACAGTTAGGCCTAGCATAGTTCTCATAGTCATAAAAACTGTTAACGTTATAGACCTTGACCTGGTTGGACATGCTTAAGTGATTATTCCTTGGCTATCACCATATTTATTAAAATTTTGTTTGTCTAATATATTCCATTGATTCTGACACCATAATCTGTTTGTGTTAGAACTGATTGTTGATCATATTACTGAATTTCACTTGAATGTATGTCAAATTGTATAATATCATTCCAAAAGTAAAGCTTCATAAGTACTATAAAACTTATTGTTCTGTAATCTAGCTTAATGAATGGTTAGGAAAAGTACATTATTAACCAATATATAAAATAGTAGACATATTTTATCAAGTTCTAGTAAATTCATGAAACTCATATATATAAGCAAAGTAAAATTGTAAAATTGGAAGATTTCAAACTTTTGTGACTTTCATTTGATAATATGAAATGGAACTTTTAATAGTCAAATAAATGAACTACATTGTTATGTGGTTTTTTCAAACAAAGAAACTCATCACAAATATTTATCATTTTTAGAATTATTAAAAAATGATCTCATAAGAAGTTCACAGAGAGCCTCACATATGCATGGGAACAATGTACTGAAAACATATAAACAATTAAAAATTACTTTTACACATATTGAAATATAAATAAGACACCCTGTGTACTTTATCTTACACCCTGTACAATTGGTCTCTTTTGGCAAGCTGTTTAACAACCGCTCTTTTTCATCATATCCTGTTTTGGAGGTCAATGCTACAGTACAAAAGATTCTGAGCTGTTAAAATATTAGCTCACTGCAAAGTTTGCGAAACAAAATAGACATCAGCACTTTCACTTTGCCAGTGGTTTAGAAGTACTGTACATGTAAGTACATAATACAATGGTCCGACTTTCCACACCCCCACAGTTGACAGAGCTAGTCACTGTCATATTGTTGTTCTGCGGTACAGTGAGTTTACCCTAGATATTTGTTCGTAATTATTGAAGAAAAGATCTTTGGAAACATGTCTTTGAAGTTTCAAGTCAAGCTTACTGTTTTAAGGACCTTAGACTTATGTTTCCTTGAGCATGTTTTGTTTGGCAAAACTAAAAACGTGGAACCATGAACTAGTCAATCACCCAACACATCAGAGTGCAAGTTCATGAGGCATGCTTGCAACTTGAGAAGGGCATTCATGCGATGGTGTTACTTTAGTTAAGAGATCGTTAGACAATACAGATCACACACATTATACATTATGACCGATATGGCAGCGTCCCTCTGTTGAAATGCTGGGGAGCCCCATTATGATACATGGCTACAAGCATGTGACAATGAATACAATATCTGTACCACCATTTCAATTCTTAGGTAAATATACTGTATGGATTTATCAATATTCACTAACACACTGTTATCTCAGTGTTTGATATACAGTATACTGTGTACCCGCTAATCTGGTCTTATCACAGGAGTTTGAACTTGTTTATCTTAGGTTATGGTGCCCTTCTGACATCAAGATATTTATAATCATCCTTATCATAAATTATCTTACAAAGGTGGCTGTACTATTTATATTTGTATAGTGTGCGTGTATAAGCTAATTCGCTAAATGATAAGTCAGAAAATGATGATATAGATACAGGTAGCTGTATTAGACATTAACAAATATACATTACTCGGAGTTAGTTGTGTCCCTGGTAATAAACTCTTTTTCATTTTTATGGAATGGGCAGTGGGTATGGGAAATACTCTATACCTAGATATTAAGAATGCTTGCAGCTGCTTTAATTTTCCATACTTACACTTAGTTTAAAGTGTTTATATTTGACTTGTTTCTCCTTTCCCAGGGCCCTGGCATTTGTAATCCATGGGTTAGGGGAACATATACTGAGATATGAACGCATAGCCAAGATGTTGACGGACCTTGGCTTTAAGGTTTGTGGCCATGATCACAGTGAGTAGTAGGGAACACGTTAGAATATGAAAGATAGTTTTAGGATGCATTACAATTGATGCCTTCTTGCACTGATTCCTTATACAGTAGGTACAGTACTGCTTGCGTATAACTCCGCGTAGATGTATACTCTACGTTTATCTACGCGATTATACGCGATTATACTTTGTTATACGTTTCTGAACTCAACTTTCTACTAGGTGTCTACGCCGTGGCTTAAGGCTTCGCTCTAGTGCCCCTGAATAGGGATTATACACGCGTAAAGACGTACAATCTCGTATAATCTGTAAACGTAGGGTGTTCGCAGTCGCTTTACATAGCAGGAGCTTCTATGGGTTAGAATAAACTGTGATGAAGAAAAGAGTCGGTAAACTCAGTATCGCAACAAGCCCAATTAATGACTTTCCAAAATATTCAACCACAGAATTAGCATACACTTAAGCCGATAGGCAATCAGTGCAAAACATTTAGCAAGGAAACTGTATTAATTACGACAATGTGCCCCAGTCTGTTACTATTTATACGAGTTCCTTTTATTTAATTTAAGTTCCTCCTGTTAGGCATTAAATTGATTGTAGGTAACAATTCATGAGAACTAGGTAGGCCTTGGCCGGTCATACCTCTTAGCCTACATCGACAGTTACGCTGTATCCACTGTACTACTCTTGACTCTGTGTTGAATGGAAAATGAAACAAATCCTTAGGATGTGATATGTGCACATACAGTAGCCAAGTGTGTGCATGTCTGTTTGAATGTACACATGTGACACGTTGGCTTGTAAACATGACAACTTAGTATATATACACCCACTGGCTTGGATGATTATTATTAACGATACCTGTGCACCAGTCTAAGTTTAGTCTTGTTTCTCACATTGTTGTATGGGTCCAAGGTCATATGAGGTCAGTAGCAGTGAAAATCTGAAAATTTCAATGTTAGCCTATTCAAGGTAACATACTTCAGGGACCTCATACTTAACACCTTAGGTACTGTAGTGGGTATGCACAATAAGCTCATTTATGGTCAACATTCCCAAGTTCTCAACATATTCACAGATCGGAGGATAACAAAATTTTACCGATGATAACTTGTAGTCGCGTTAACTTCTTTTTTTGGTTTCGATGATAATCGTAACCTTTGCAATCATGCGTGTGTGTATGCGTGTGTGCGTGTGTGTGCGTGCGTGCGTTTGTGACGCCCAGCTTGTAAACACGATATCTCAAGAAGGGAAGCTTGGACAGTTCTCATATTTGGTACATAGGAGTACCTTATTGAGTA
>JAIPMN010005393.1:0-10442 GCA_020650975.1 Apostichopus californicus
TATACTCAATGGATGTCATATATAAGAATATTGTATACTCAATGGATGTCATATATAAGAATATTGTTTATATACTCAATGGATTTCATATATAAGAATATTGTACTCAATGGATGTCATTTATAAGAATATTGTATATATACTCAATGGATGTCTTACATAATAATATTGTGCATATACTCAATGGATGTCATATATAAGAATATTGTATACTGAAAGGATGTCATATATAAGAATATTGTATATATATACTCAATGGATGTCAGTCAATAGTCCACTGTGTGCTTATACCTTTTCACAGACCAGCTCGGTATCGTCGAGCCAGCCACCACCGTCTGTTAAGGAGGGGATCTTGAGCCAGCCACCACCGTCTGTTAAGGAGGGGATCTTGAGCCAGCCACCACCGTCTGTTAAGGAGGGGATCTTGAGCCAGCCACCACCGTCTGTTAAGGAGGGAATCTTGCCTTTCTCTGCATTCCTGACAGATTCATTTGGAAGGCAACATAACTACCTGAGAATCTCTTTGACAGAGAAATGTAATTTACGTTGTAAGTATACTGCAGACCACTGACCTTCATTTGTAATCTAGCTTGCATAAAGTCTGGAAAGGTATGGCAGAATTTTGCCCGTAAACTGTCCTATAGCTAGATCAGATCCTGGTCACAGCCAGCATCAAGCTTAGCGGATCTGTCACCGGATCTGAATTACATATAAACTACAGTCTTGATCTCGACGTCGAGATCAGATCCGGATCAAGTGTTAAAGCACCCCTTAGAGTTCAACTCTTGTATAGCATAATGAATCAAATTTCATTTGCATATATGTGTACCCTGGGAAATGGAAGGGTTCTAGTCTTACCTTAAATCACACAAATTTTACCTCATTTTGGATGCTAGTGTGAATGATATTTTTTTACTTTACTAGTAACTTTAGAAGAGCACTTCAGATGAGAATACAGTGGACTGATGCTGTACCTTACTTTACCTGTCCAGTTTTATATCCCACAATTTTACCGAGATCTAGATGTGTTGCTTTTAATAACCCCTGACTTTATCCACTAGGTACGCCATGGCACTGGTTCACTATAAAGTCAGTACCTGCACTAAAATAATATTGGTTTTTAGGTAGTTCAAATAATGAAGAAGCTAAAACGTGACTTGTTTGCTGCTAAATGGGGTCAAGTTATTATATATTTCATACTTATTTTGTGTTGTATAAAACCTGACCAAGAACAACATAATAAAGTAGATATAGTTTGCTTTGTTTGTTTGACCTCTAAGTGCTTCAACCTTTTTTTGGTATTGTCCTTGATCCGTTATTTCTTGCCATTTTTTTTTTCCTTTTCTTTTTTAACTTGCAAAGGCAGGTATATGATTATTTCTTAGATGAATAAATTTATATTTAGATTTTAATTTCTTTGCATTCCTTTATATTGTATTATATGTCTGCAATTCAATTTGTAGCCTTTTCAAAAACACAAATTAAGTTAAAGCAATGAACCAAAGGCCTTACAGTACCTCAAGGTTATATTGGTATGATCTGGTAATTTTCACATAAAAACTGTCCGTTTTTTTATATTAAAACAATTAATGATTTAGATACCTTGGTCTTTTAAATCCCCCCCCCCCAGTACCCTTGAGGCACTTTCCTATATTCTTTGTAATGAATTCCAAGTCATTTTTGGAAGCGTCCCTTCCATTCTTTGCACAAGTCTTGATCCTCCTGTGTATTCTTTAGCCTAGATTTTGCACTTTTGTCGCACAGATTGTTTATCCCACGTTGCATTTGCCAGCTCTTTCATATTTCCAAGCTTGTTTTGCAGCAATCTCTGCTAGTTTACTCCCCCATTGTTTTGCCTAGCTTTCCCACCGCATTTGTCTTAATGTCCCAGGTCTTTCACGTTGTTGTACTCAAACATGCTTTGCCTAGTAATCTAGTTCTTTGCCTGGATATCCTACCTTAATTTTGGTTCGCCCCTCCTTCAAACATCTGTCAATGGCAATATGGTGCACTTACTTTTGAGTAATATTTTTGCAGTGATTGGGACCGTGTGTGTTTTGTATTTTTTTTTGGTCGACACTATTAGGTCAGTACTGCATGCCAGAAGAAGGAGTCCCTCTGACACCCACTCAGCGTCTTCTGTCCACAACCGAGATCATACGACTGGCCAGCCTCTTTGTCCAGGAAGGGGTGGACAAGATCAGACTGACCGGGGGCGAACCGTTGGTTAGAAAAGATGTGACAGAAATAATTGGTGAGAATTTGAAAATGTGTTACAAAATAACCCTCCAAGAAAGTGAAAAAGATGACTGTTCTAATTAAAGCCTAAGGAACTGATAAAGTGGGGCAAACCGAAGCATAGCTTGATGGTACGAAACTGATGGAAGAATCCCATGCTCAGTGTCTCATCATTAGCAATGGAAGTTTTGAAACTTTGTGACCACTTCAAGATACCTATCAGCCGATATATATGTTACTGTAAGGAAGTGAAATTATGCTGGCGCCAGCAGCCAAACAGCACCCGTAGCTTCCCAGCTGGTGTCCAGATTATCATGTCATAACTGATAGGCTAGGTGCAGCTCTTTCCAACTTAATGGCACCCACAATTCTGACAAAATTCTTTTGTAAACCTTAATTTACGAACCGTTTGTAACGCATGATGTGAGTTGTTTTAGTCTTGCACATATAACCGGAGCATTACCATGCACTTAAAAGGGCCATACATTTATGTCATACACTCCTGGCGATATGATTGGTCGATTGTGATCGGGTAAATAAGCCGTGCTGTGGTGCTAACTGTATTTTCCCGGCGATCGGGTAAATGGCCGCAACGGAAAAATTTACTAATGTAACGTGAAAATGTTGAGTTGGTTAGGCTTCACTGTGGCTTACACTTTCAACGATAGGATTTAATTTGGTTTGATGATAAGAAAATAGTGGAGAAGGAAAAAGTTTTGTGTCAGAATACAGATACACGAGAGGTGGCCAAACATCTCAGTAATGATTGTTTGGGATGTTTTCTACATGATTATTGTTATTTTCACACAATGTACAAAATTTGAGGAGTTTTGAAACACTTTTGCTGTCCTATGATACCGTGACTTTTGGCAAACAATTTCAGATTCTCATCGACACATAGGTTACTTACATGTGTAGCCTAGGTACGATTCACAGCTCAGAGGTGCAATGAGGTTATCCCAGGCCTAGCTATTTAGCTTTTGTACAGAAGCTTTGTAGTCAAAGCAGCGGCATCAGTCCTTGCTAATGCTCTTTGGGAATTGTTTGGGTTAACATGGGTGCAGCCAGCATTTCAATGATTCTGTGACATTTTTTAAGGCTGTTCATCACATTCTTTTTGGAGATAACTTTGAATGTATGTGCCTAGCATAAGTTGGAAATAAGTCATATAACATTTTCTACTACCTAGTACACTTACAGAGACGATGTGTTATTAGTGGCAAGTGAATAAATGACTCATGAATAGGCTCTCTAATCTTTTCAGTTGACCTTTCATATGTCAGATCTGCTTGGTCTGAACAAGCCTAACCCTATGTTCAACCTACACACATATGCTATTAGTTTAAATTACACACTGGCTCCTGGTCCCCGCCAAGTGACCCCTAGGTCTACCTGTAAGGGAGGAGCCACTTTTCCCAGAAAGTGGCTCCTAGACCCCAAAAGCTTAATTTCACCCATGTGTGGACTACTTTAGTCTCACTATGATTATTTACTAAGACCAAGATGGAATGCTTGCTAAGAAGTATAGTTCCTTCTTCGTATTCCAAGATACTTACAACATATGAAAATAAGTTGTGTGCCTGGAATCACCTCATAAATAGAGACCATGTTTGGAATCAGTCAGAGCGTATCATTGCCTTCTTAGCTTTGACATCATTTAATTAAACTTCAGAATTATTCAGACAATTTTGACAACATTGATCATTTTCAGGAGAGCTAAAGAAATTGGAAGGGTTGAAAACCATCTCAATCACAACCAATGGGATTACCTTGGCCAAGAAATTACCAGTTTTGAAAGATGCTGGACTTGACAGCATCAATATCAGCCTTGATACACTAGAACCTGCAAAGTTTGAATTCATAACCAGAAGAAGAGGTGAGTGAAGTATTGAATTTACATATATAGCAATATTAATTATTACAGCAACCAGCAGTTTTCAAAATTGCCTACTGGGGGGTGAAGGAGTGAGGGTAGTCAGTATGTAGAACATCGCCAATACTGTGCAGCCTAATTGTATTTGTACTTGAACTAATGCTTAGAGAATTGTATTTGTACACATGCTTAGAGGATTGTATTTATACTTGTACTCATGCTTAGAGGATTGTATTTGTACTGATGTACTCATGCTTAGAGGATTGTATTTGTACTCATACTGATGTACTCATGCTTATAGGATTGTTTATGTACTCGTACTCATGCTTTTGTACTCGTTGTCCAAGTTGGCTGCACATCTGTTGAGCTGTTGATCTGTTTAGGTGGAGAAACATTGCACTTGCTAAAGGGCTAGTAATAGTACATGTTATTTGTGTGCTACAGTATGAGTACAAGTGCAGAATCAGGACGACAAGTCTGTTTTGTGCAGCAGATAATTTCTGATGTGCTCCGTATTGCCATACTGTACTGTACACTATACGGTATTGGCAGAATTCTTGCAGCCTAGTGAGTGGAGTCATAATCACATAAGTGTTGTACATTTTATGCAATTGTATGGGTGTTTTAAATTGATAACACATATATTGATAAAAATATATGGAGGGAAGAAATGGGTAGAGAAGATACTCTGTTGCTAAGACAACAAGCTGCTTTAAGTGATATTTCTCCTCTCATTACAGGATATAAACATGTCATGAGAAGTATCGACAAAGCCCTGGATATGAACTTTAAACCCTTAAAGATCAATTGTGTGATCATGAAAGGACTTAATGACGATGAAATCTGCGATTTTGTTGAATTCACAAAGCATAAGGTGGGTCATTGCTTACAGCTTCTAGATTTTCTCTCTCTCTCTCTCTCTCTCTCTCTCTCTCTCGGTCTTCAATGAGAACTCATATTTATACTTCCTTTGTGCGAAATCTTATATGAAGTTTCGAGAAAATTGGTAGAAAGGTGTGAAATTTGTCATCAATTTAAAATGGGGGAGTGTTGATTTCAAGAATCCTGACGGGGAGGATAAGGATTGGCGTTCGGTAGCTAACACCAGGAGGTTGGTGGGGGGAGGGGAGGGGGGTGGCAGTGGAGCCCAGGGCCTCACTTCACTTACTTTTGGGCCCCATCTAATCATTGGCTCCCATTAACCTTTACCCCACTGTTGGCAATGGGTCCTGTTGAAGGTTTTACACTGAAGAAGACAGGTTAACTATTAAATAAGGAATTAAAGCAGTTTATTGTGGTGTTTTTTTGCATTGATTTCAATACTGTGCGATAAGATATAGGAGAAAGTAGAGGTTGGTGCAACTGGATCGAAAAGCTTTCATAATACAAATTTCTTTTCAGTGAATAAAAGTCGATAAGTTAAGGGTAGTTTTGTTTTTTTATCTTAAACTGTGTACGTACAAAGTATTGTGTATACGATTGACCATCGCACAGAGAAAAATATAGTACAAGTTTTTATACCACATTTCGCAGGCCATCGATGTGAGGTTTATCGAGTACATGCCTTTTGATGGAAACAAGTGGAAGGACTCAAAACTGGTCAGTTTTGATAAAATGATCTCAGACATAAAGACAAGATGGCCGGACATTCAGAGAATTTCAGATCAGCCAAACGATACCTCAAGGGTAAGGAAGATCCTAGTTAGCATCGTGCAGAATAATCAAACTCTCATATAAATATTCCATAACCAAAAAGAGCAAAGAATTCACCAAAAAATTGAAATTCCTGAAAGTTTTTCTTGAAATCCCTTCCAAGCAGCTTTCAAGTTTGTTTCAAATTAAATTGGGGTGTGGTCCCTATGTACATGGTGTCCAAGGTACTATGGCTTCTGACCGGGCATTGACAAGTTGATCAAGCCAAATGGGGCTCCCCAGCTACACCTCAAATCAACAGAGGGCGCTGTCATCTAGTTCCACGGAACTTGACATGCTGCAGTCGCTGACTGATACATCATAATTTACCATGAAAATTTTATTTGTATTACCGTGCAAGATGAGATCTTTTTCAAAGTTTCAAGTCAAACTAATTGTTTTAAGCACCTCTTTTTTTTTTTTTCTAAACCCTTGTTTCTTCATTCAGCCAAACTGCGCAAGTGGATCCTTGAACTAGGTTAACACCCAGTGCATTAAACACCCAATTAGGGTTCTTTATTTGCTGGTGTTCAAACTTTCCGCTTGTCGCCCTCATTTTCACCTTGATGGTGTCATAATGGAGTTATGCTTTGCAACGTACTGTTGACAAAAGTAATTTTAATTTTCAAGTTAATTTTTTTCTCATCTGAGTCCTACTTTAAAATTTTAAGGGTTTCGTTTTGTGCAACTAGCAGCATATTTAACCAAAGAGATGGAAAATATTTATATATAATTTCCTGTGCATAGCTGCATGGGATACAAATATCGGCCTACCTGCAAAATTACTTATCTGTCTCATTCTTGGCAGGCCTTCCGAGTCCCTGGATTTGCTGGACAAGTAGGTTTTGTCGCCTCAATGACAAAACCATTCTGTGGAACCTGCAACAGAGTGCGACTGACTGCCGATGGCAACTTAAAGGTCAGTCTTAAAGTAGCTTATATATCCAAGTATCTTGAAGTGGCATCAGAATTCAATAGATAAGTGCTCTGTAGAGTAACATAGGGCTTGTACTATTTACAATGATTATCTGGATCATTGCCGGTTTTAAGAGCAGAATTTAAATTTCATAACCTTTTTCACAGGGTCTTCAGATTTGGTTGTATTAGGTAGTTAGATTGACTTCTGTTACAGGCATGGGGTTAATTGTGGGGTTAATTGTGGGGTTAATTGTTTATAAGAATACTTGGTTTATCAGATTTGGACAGTTTGTGTTGCCAACTTTTTTATTTTTTTACTACACTTTGGTTTTGTAGAAAATTGATTTGCAAGTTTGTTATTTCTTCACACCAATATTCAGGTTTTGCATGGAATAATATAGTGTTTCCAATCTTGTGTAGCAGTTTGAAGTCTCTGAAGTTTGCCTGATTTAAAGTACCACGGTTTCTGTGTAAAAGTCTTTACTTTGTATAAAGCAAATTTGCCCACTTTGTATGTATGTATGTATTTTAGATCCTCCTACAAGCAGGAACTCGCGAAGAAGCCATCATTGGCTTATCAAAGCCGCAAGCTGACCGAAGTCAGTCTCTTACATTCATATTTAACGTCCATGATTATGAGTTGTCAATTGTCAACAACTCTGTAACTGGACGACATACATTAACCTTGGAGTGACTCAAACTCGGACCTTATGATTGAAAAGGCACCGGTGTTAACCACTGAGCTAACACTCCCTTTGTATCACACTTTGTGATGCAGTGATCGGATAAATTTTTCCCTGGTGTGTGATCCCCACATTTTGTCACTCTGCTGGGCCTAACCAAGAACGTATTTATAACAAACATTTTGCAAGCATATTTGTCTTGATGGCATGGGTGTTTTTGCCTGGCAATTATCTTTGCATTGTACTTGTTTTTACAAAATGAATGGGCAACTTTGAATTTTTGCTTGGTATTTCTTGAAAACACATTCAGTCATGTGACTCAAGGGAACTAATCCAGACTGTAAATACATGACCATATTGAACCGACCAAGTAATTGCTTGGTTATGTTTCAGGTTTGTCTGTTCGGCAATGCGGAAGTGTCCCTCAGGGATGTTCTTCGTAGCGGTGCGTCCGACCAGGAGCTGCTTGAGATTATTGGCGCTGCTGTTAACCGGAAGAAAAAGCAGCATGCAGGTATCAGTTATTTTCTACTTTTATCAGCATGTGCATAAAGTGAAGGTCTAATCTATATTAAAGATATAATAGTGTGAATATTAATGTATTAATTGTTAAGTCCTTATAATGGCAATATCTCTTCAACCGTATGTCCGATTCAGTTCATACTTTGCATGGTGATGTCAGTTCATAATAGTTACACGGTCATATGATCAAGAATTCCATCCTCATTATTATTCATGAATGGGCATGGGTAAGGGGTGTTATCACAGTGAAAAGCTTGTAAACATGATATCTCAAGAAGCACAAGTTGAGTCAATGTCATGCTTGGTAGGTAGATGCCCCTTAATGTGCAGATGTGCCTTATTGTGTGTGGTTCCCATTGCATGAATATTAATGAGTGGGCCGGCTTAACAAAATATTCTTTAAATGTCAATACCTCTTCAACAGTATGTCTAATTTAGTCCATACTTGGTATGGTGATGTATTAAACTACATAGTAAGTGTATGCTCTTTGCAACAACAACATTGACCTCATTAATATTTGAGAGTTGGGGGGTTTAATGGTAAATAGTCAAAAACAGCTTGTAAACACGATATCTCTTGAACCATAAGTTGAATCAATGTCATACTTGGTAGATAGATGCCCTATGATTAAAATTGGTGGAGGTCAACAGGTGTCAAAGCTTGGAATAAACATGATAATACCAAAATTCATAAGTAAATGAAATCTGTCAATTCCTCCAATGGTACGATTTTCTTTGGTGAACATAGTTTGGTCATATTCTGTTCAGTTTTGTGAAGGGGCTCTATAAGTCTTTAACTGAACATACAGTCTTCCAGGAAAGTTCAAGGAAAGTTGATATGTAGTGTTGCTTTAAGCACATTTGATATGTAGTATTGCTTTAAGCACATTTGATATCTAGTATTGCTTTATGCACACTCAAGTTGCCATCATCCAGTTTCATCCTCTGATGGAAAATTGTCTCAAGGGGTCAAAAGGATATATCTCAATTGGCCTCCAATTGGCCATTTTTGTTTTTTGATTTACACCAGATGACTTGTAAAAAGTTTGTAAACATGATCACTCAGTATTACAAAGTTGGATGGACTCCAAACTTGGCATGTACATGTATGTATGCAACATAGTGAGTTCTTGGCTGCTATTGTTTTTTGCTGGGATCAAAGGTCATACTAGGTCACCATAGGTCAAACTATGGAAACATTGTGAACATGATATCTCAAGAAGAGAGGCTTTGATGAATCTTATACTTGGCATGTTTATGTCGAATGTGAAATCTCCAATAGCTATGATTTTCTTTTGGTGCACATAGTTTATTCAAATTCAGTTCAGTTAAGTTTTGTGAAGGGGCTCTATAATTCTTCAACAAAACATACAGTCATCCAGGAAATGAAATTTGCTTCAATCTGTTGATAATCTTTAACACACTCACAAAGACACTTAGCAGGCCATTATCTGTTTTCATCCTCTGAACTTCAAGGAGTCAACAGGTTATCTCAAATGGACTCAAAATTGGCCATATTCTCTATGATTTATACTAGATGACATTGCTCAAATGGCTAAGTTGTGACAATATTTCACAGTGTATATACAATATCATGTAGACCTCTCATTCATTAATAATAATTATGTAAGGTGGCAGAGCTTTTTTTATTAATATGTGTCTATATTGCACATAGGAAGACTGTTCTTTCTGGATTTTGAAACATTTTGGAATAAAAATTCTATACTGTAAAATCCTTACCAGTGAATGAAATGGTTGAAGCCCACAAGGGAGTGCTACAAATAAGAGCTGGAAATACCTGATCTTTTCTGGTTCTCACTTAATTCTTTAAAAAAAAACAATCACTCACTTGCTCCACATTAGTCAGATAGTTATTTGAGAGTATATGGGAAGGAATCACTTAAGCCTTTTGGCTTTCTGGTTTAAAATGGATATTGTGTTGAATGTGATCAATGGGTGCTCTATTGCTCATATGAAAATTTAAAAAACATTCCTTGTTGATTTAACAGAATTTGATAAAACCATGGAATAATAAGTGATTGTTATTTATAACTGGATTGTACTGGATTGAAGATTTTCGATTTTCGATTTATTTTAAACCAGTATAAATATAAAATTTTTATAAATAGGCGTACATCAAAAAACAGACTCGGTGTCATCATCCAATCAGCCCTCAAGGAGCATCATTTGACATAACTGTTTTTCAAAAGTAAATTTAATTAGCTGTCGAAACACGTCTTTTTTTAGTCGTTCTCTCTTATTTGTCCTATTTGTGAACTTTTAACTTTCTTGTCTTCTCTACCTGCCGCAGGTATGTTTAACATCTCACAGATGAAGAACAGACCAATGATTCTGATCGGTGGGTGAAGTTAAGTTTTAGGTAGGGATATATATATATATACTCAAACAATATATACTCTATATATACTCAAACAATTTAGGTAGGAATACATATATATATATTCAATCAATATATACTCTATATATACTCAAACAATTTAGGTAGGAATACATAT
>JAIPMN010005395.1:0-14527 GCA_020650975.1 Apostichopus californicus
GTCATTTGTTTGTTGTTTACTCGAAAAATAACACCTCTCCAATCATCCAACATCGTGAAAAATGTTCCTAGGACATCCCTCTACAACTTCCAACCAACAAACCTTGGTATTAAATATGTGCAACGAAACTCGTTTTTTAAGCACATTTTGAGGCCTGCCCCGATGGACTATAAAATGCAATACAAAGCTTCATCACTGTAAAAAGGTGTAACTAAACTAATTTTAATTTATTTCACAAAACATGGATGTCAATGTGGAGCGTCACTTCTACTATTTACAGATGAAAACAACTGTAGAAGAACTGACCTATGTAGAACTCTGCGAGGAGGTAATGGGCGTGTTCACATGTATAAGAGAAGGTAACGTGTGTGTTCACAAGTGTGGGCGTGACAACAGTGATATACTGATGGGATTGAAGCTGCATGATAGGTTTAGTGATATTCGTATTAGATAATTTGTCATCAGTAACATTTGATAAAATAGGCTGACAGTAAAAAATGAGTATATATTAGATAGTAGACTATTTTGAAGGGACATGATTTGGGTTGGAAAAGTTTGAACCGATGTATGGTAGCACTAGGCTGCTAGTCTGTATTATTTACATTAGGAGAACCTCAACGTATTGTTGGAGGTCCAAGGTCAGCAAACATCGACGTACCAAGTTATTGTACTCATAATTACAGCCATACTTATATTTACTACATGTAGACTTTACCTTCAACACGTAAGAACTATGAACCGGGTTGTATAAAGTAAAAGGTCACTTGAGATCAACATTGGTTGGTCGTTTAATATATTATTACAATGTTACAAACAGGACAGATTGTTTAAACGTAGTTAAACACGTTTGTGACAAGGTTAGCTAAGTTATAGGAGTAATTATTAAAGGCAATCAAGTTCGTATTTTAAGATGATATGTATTCATTGTTATCATTATTTAACACAAGAAAATACTTATTTCTACCCAGTTCGGTAAACGTATAGTAAAACATAGAAATATTGATCTTCATATTTAGCTTTCGAGACAAATTTAATGCTGAAGTATAACAGTAACGTACATTTTCTTGTGTATGTCTGTGTGAAAGTTATATGATTTTAAGTAATACATCCCTGTCATGGATACACATCCTTTAATTTACAGATTATTTAACAGAAATAAACAGTGACAAAGGCCCTAGAATACCGGAAGACGAATCGAAGCAATGACATATGAATACAATATGCCACAACCAAAAAGGGTAACCACTGGATACAGCCGTGGTGCCTGTAGTGAACATGATCTGCTTTAACAGTTCAAATATTTGATTAAACCAAGTTCTCTCTTGTGTAACACTGAAATCGAAACACTACTTTTTATTGGACGTTTCGTGATGAAGTTAATAATAATATCAATTCACATGGCAGACTTTCTGTATATAATATATAATAATATATATAATATATTCTGTATATATATATTCTGTATATATATATTTCTTCAAAATATAGGGTATTATATAGTTCTTAGAAAGATCAGCAAGTCCGACGTTTTCTTGACACTGACACCACCGGTAGGTTAGTTCATGTTGGTTTTTTCAGTACTAGATTAGACACATGTAACCTGCTCCTCTACGGCATTCCAGACAAAGACTTATCCCAGTTCCAACGTGTTCAAACTACTGCTACTTGTCTCATCTCTTGTGTCCCTCGTTCTCATCATATATAGCCTATTTTCAGACTTTGACATTGGCTTCCTCCTATTATACGCATCTCTTTCAAGATTCTTCTGATTGCATTTAAAGCTATACACGGACACTCTCCTACCTGTCAGAACTGTTTAGGTCATCCAGCCAGTCTTTTCTCGCCGTCCCACTGGACATTTCCTTAAAGTCATTTAGTCAACGTTCTTTTTCTTACGCCTCTGCTTCTCTCTGGACTGCCCTCCGTGCTGAAAATTGCCTAAACGAATTTTTGAACTCTTTAAAATCTATGTTAAAAACTCACTTACTTGTAAATGCTTATGTTTGATTTTTCCCTCTTCAGCGCTTAGAGGCTTTTGCAAAAGGAAAGGTAATATAATGTGTGAAACAAAATAAATGAATTAATTTTAGTGTTTATTTGTATAAAATTAAACATTTATATCACATTACTCTCTTAAATTTGACATTAAGGTAACAAAAGACTAATTTGATCAGGTCTGATGCAATCTGACAAATTAATGTGAAACGTATAACTTACACTCAATCTATGGATAAGCCAAATATGTAGTTTGACCTTTCTGTGACCTAGCTAATTCAAAGAAACGGCAGATTTATTCCCATATGTGTAATATGGATATGTTGCTGATTATTTTATCGTCACAGCACACAAGTATCCTTTTCAAACAGGGGGAAAATGAAAACAAGTTATATAACTTAAATATAAGGGTGCCCTTCATCTGGCTCACCTATTTGGAGGGTCTGTGAAAGATTGGAAGTTTAACCAATGGCAACATTTGTGTTTTATATTGTACCCACTACAATCAATTAATATAGTTTATTATTAGTACGATTATAAGGATCTAGGCGTGAGTAAGATCACTAAGTCTGGTACAAGCATCCGTTCAAGAATGCCACCATTCCGATTGGTTAGTACATTACGAGTAACGAGTGGACGAGTTCAACAAGACCCATCCACGTTACATAACTAGTAATGAGTATGGATTATATGCTAGTCACTTTAAAACACTTCATTGCAACATTTTGTTAGTACATAATTGGTGAAAAGTTAAAGGAAAGCCGATGGGAAATATTATCTCAATCCGGCCACACTGTTTGAGGACCATATCGACACTCGGGATAAAAGTTAGCACTGAACCAGTATCAGTATTTGATTGAATAAAAAGAAGAGTAAATATGTACTTAAGTCCATATCACTCTGATATCAGATATTTGTACAGGCTCAGAGTGTAATTACTCTGCCTAGATTTCATAGGATATGTTATATGACTAGGTAAATTTACTTATATTGATCGTCGCGTCGTCAGAATAACCAAGCAACAACCGACATTTGGATGATGGGTTGGGGGTTGTATTGGCAAGCTTGCTATCGCTTTTATCAATGCGATTTAACACTACACAAATATTTGAATTGTTACGAAGAATTAAGATTACCCGTAAGTATTCCACACAAAAAACGTGCAGTTCTAATGTAAATTGGAAATGCATTAGATCGTTGTTAATATGTTTCCAGAAATGTTTTCAAGACAGCACAAGTTATGTTCTTATTTTTTTAAATATCACATCCTATATTCTATTATATACATTTTGTGTTACTAAAGAGGAAAAAAATCTCGCATTAATCCAGCTATCTCTATGATAATGATAATCTTGGTGCCTTAACTTCGCTCGCCAAAATGTTTTAGGATACATTTAAACTTTGAAGTGTGTTAATGAATTCAAAATGGTGAGGGACGCAAATTGAAAACGCTCCGACTAATTTATAGCTAGCGGCATTTGAGCCTCTATGGATTGGTAAATTAGGGCTTTATAAAGGAGGGGTTGTCAAAGGGTTTGTTGAAATCAGCATCTATTGTAGTAGCGTCTCAATTGGAATCCTACATAAAGGACATTCACAGAGGGTGCTTTCTGAGGTATATTTAGACATAAATCATGGACATGATAAGGTTTAAAAGCAAGGTTATGTTAATAAATATTCATGATTATGTGTGTGATGTTGAGAAAATTGGGAGAGGTGAGTGTAATTACCAAACTACTTCCCTCGACTGACGACACAGGTGGGGTCCATATACCAGTGTATACCATAATTGTGAAACAGACACTTTTCCACCATCTCTCTTAACAAAACAAAACAATGCTCTTGCGCGGATTCCGCTCCCCGCGGATTCTGCTCTCCCGCGGATTCCACTCCCTCGAAGATTCTGCTCTTTTGCGGGCGCCGCTGGTCTAGGTCGCCGCTGGTCTGGGTCGTCGCTCTTTTGAAGGTCGCCGCCCACCCGAGGTCGCCGCTCATTTTGGTGTCGCCGCGGATCTTTTGTCGCCGCCCAACACAAAGCGCCGCATACCGAACCACGATGATCGCAACGGAGATGCGTGATTCTTATTGATTGTTATTATTTTCTTTTATTAATTGACCCTTGTCTAAGAAGACCCAATCCTGTAATGCGGCAAGACGCATATTCATTCAATTATTTTGTTTATGATGAATAAACTGTGAGTCAAGAGATACTCCCTGTTCCTAGTCTTATTCCCCTATCAGCATTTGTCTTGTGAAGACTGACCAGGGATTCCGGCATAGACCGACCACACCGAAGGGACCGGTAGCGTTACACTATACAAAATGACGTAGCAAATAATGTGTTGATAGACTATTTTCATCTATAACGTGGGTATGTGGGTAACGTGGGTTTCATTAATTTATTGTCTAAATATCAATTTTAACGAACTTCGAAATTACCGTACAGATACCTGCTTTCTATGCGTAAAAAAAGCAGAAGCAAAACTATTCAAAAGTCACAAAATGTATTAAATGGGTTAATTCTGTTTAATGTATTTACTGATCGATAAATTCACTCATAATATTGATAAACAGTTAACTCTTATTAATTGTGTTATTCCTGAAATTTAATTTAATTTCAAATTGCAAAATGAAGTAATATATATATTGTTGTATTTTTTACTTAGAAGCTAAAGTAAGGTTATACAATGTCGGGGTAAAACCTACAAGTTTCTATTTCTTTACAGGAAAGCAATATCAAATAAAAATTTGAGCTTAATAAAAAAGAAACATTAATATTTATCATTTACAAAGCAACAAAGGAAAGCGAAAAAGACGAAATTATTCTGATCTATTTTACCAAAGGGATCATGTTGCATCATGTCTTTCTATCAAAGTTAAACTTCTAATTACTTCTTTAATTAAAAAAAATCATATCAGATTGTTTGATTCTGTAGCCTTCTTCTTAAGTGTTATAACTAGAAGTTCTTACAAATATGAGATATATATATTCTCAGTGTACATGTTTAGTTCTCATCAGAAAGACATTATGTAAAGAAAAGGCAAAACTTGAGAAACAAAGACGGAAAATCATAAGAAAGCTAATAAAAATACTCAGGAATTAAAAGCAACATATAAGTCCTTATCACTATAACATGTATGGTTTGTTTTATAGCTTAGGTATCACCATGAAATAATTTTTAAGTGAATTAAATAAATGTCCTTAAATGTTATTTTGAAGAAAATCGTGTTTGATTCTCCGGAAAATTGTCAAGAACTTTACCACATTGAATATGATTAACAAATGAAGTGATATCATCTCTGATGAAGGATGTTATTTTATATCACTCAGGTTTGATCACGTTACCTAATTGCTGCAATCATATTCAGCATTTATTTGGACGTGTTACGTTTCACAAGCTTCGTTTCATATTCTGCTCTAAATTCAGAAATCCTTAGGCAATTATTGTAGTGAAATAGTCACCGGCAAATATGATGTTTTACCAAATACCAAAGACGACTTGTTATTGTATAAATATGTCTTGTTTATGAAACAAAAAAAGGAAACATAATTACGATGTATCTCTCTACACATTTTCCCGTTTTTTTTTTTAAATAATGTCCATTTTCTTAATCCAGTTTTATAAGATATTAATTGTAACTCACCGAAATCAATATAATGTTCTAATTTAACAGAAAAATAAAGTTACACATTGAACTATTTGCCTTTTGAATTCAAAACGAACGTGTTACTCGATACCAAACAATATGCAATCTGTTTAAATTTGTGATACTTCTACTGACAGCAGAATTAATGGTTTGTCTGCTAGACTAGTAGTCCAGTCGCTTTGTGTGATAGGACTGTTGTTTGCGTCAAAATATGACAGTAGGTTATCATCACTAAGTGGGCTGGCAGCGTTTGGCTTAAATGCTTAATACTACAATATTTATTAACTAGCCTTCAATAACGGTTCTTGACCCTTCCTATAACAGCCGGGGAAAGCTTAGGGTTATGCTAGTGTAATATTGTAGCAACTTCAAATAAAAGGAGCAGACATAGACACCTAACTTAAACTGATTAATTATTTCTCCTCGCATATAACTCAGTTGAATATAAGTGCCTGACAACATCCGATTATTACACCACATAATCATCATTCTGTAATTTTGCTGGAAATGCTTATTGTGATTCTTCAGTCATTAGATACAGCTTCCTAGTGGCGTGCGTAAAGATTTGAGTGAGCAGTGGTCCATGTCCCTTCCTCTACCATCATTCGAGGGGAAATGGTTCAGTTGTGGGTAGGTTGATATTCAGTCTGGGGAAAATTAGTCCTCTCTATCGTGTTAGTTACACAGGCTTCCAATCTCACACAAAACAGATTCGATATCATGTATTAGCAAGACCTTGCCCTCAGACATCATTATAGACCTAATTAATGTTCCAATGATGATGCATTAATGCCAAGTTGAACCTTAAGAACTGTCTTTTCAGGGACAAGGAACCCAATTTTCCCATACAAAAGAACACTTTTAGATCTCCCCTCTGATATATTGAGCACGCCACAACATATTTCTACATATAAACTTCGTTTTCTGCGACACCTGAGATTAACATTTACATCAATGTCATCTTCTTATTCTGTTTCAAGAGTTCGATTTCCTCTCGAGACTATCCAGGTCTGCTGCCATGGTTTATCTCTGTTGAGAATAAAGTAAGATCAACTAGTGCATAATGATAATCGACATATCTAAGCACCCCTATATCGTGTATAATACATAAAATAGTCACAAGCATTTCCAAGTTAATATATAAAACAGATGGCATTTTACGATCATATAAGATATGAGTGTCTGCATTCAAAGTCATTTATTACCAGTAAGTGAATTGCAATTGGCAATTGGCAGCTACATGTTAAATAAAACTGAGAACCCCATTGGTCTTCGATGATAAGGAAGCCTTTTGATCGACCAAACAAATCGTAAGTTGTATACATGACATGTCGCACTCTTTCTGGCATTCTTTCAAAAACAAGATAATAATCCAAAGTAAAATAAAAAGCCAAAAGAAATACAGAAACATACAAAAACAAAGACAACCCCTTTTCCTTTGCCTTGCTTTTTTTTAACAATTGAATTATTATTAACTTTAAGTTATTCTGCCGTTACACCTTGATTTCTCATAAGAGTAGAAAGAAAGTGTTATAGAATAATGTAAAGGAATAGTAACAAAAACTACAATGTTGAAGGTTTTTAAAAGGAATTAGATAAAGCATCTTTTAAATTGCAATTTTTGAAGTAATTTCAACAGATGGAAACAAATTAAAGAATATAAACTGCCATGATCTAAACTTAAATAATATACTTAAATATAGTGTCATACGCAACTACAGCAATGTGTCAAACTAGTATAGGAATGAATATTTCAATTGAATTGAATGGTCTAAAGCATCATCGAATGTTTGTCATTGTTTCAAATAACTATACTGATCCGATGAGATGTTATTAACAACATTCAGAGTCACTCTATTAAATCTGCATTAGCATTAGTTTATGTTTTCTTAAATATAAATTCGAACTTTAAACCTTTAAATTTACTAAAATATATAATATTTCACAAACGTGACATTGTAATTATTTGGGTGCAATGCCGTAGATATAACTGTATGTTTTAGTTCGGAATGAAACAAAACCGTTCCTTTGTTTATGTTTGTTTTGTAGCATTATTTCCTTACCTGTAGCGATGACGGAAGCTTTCCACCTGAAGAAAATCAAACATGGAAGGAAACAATGTAAAACTAAGATAAGCTATTAAGAATGTCGGCAATCCTTCCCACATGTAGAAAGGCTCTTTATCCTTGCCTCAATAAATCCAAGTCTCTACACAATGATTTCAATGCTTATGTTGAAGTGTGACTTTCTCTCAAATCACACAAACTAATATATACATGTAACAAATGGCATCAATTTTGAATAAACTTTCTATCATCATAGTTAGCCTTTAACTTATATAAGGTAGTTGTTAATCACACAAACACTTGTCGATACTAACCTATTGAATTAATTCATTTCATTTATATCAACTGTATAAATAGCACGCTGTCACATATAGCCACATTTTATACCAAAATAAGAAACCTCAACAAATTATATTAAACTTAATAACTCACTGCTCTGCTGCTCGTGGTACCAATCATACTTTGTTAACCTAGATTTTGATAAGTTATTATGTTTAATGTCAACAATACATGATAATTAATGTTGTGCCTACATTCACATAGTACTATTCACATACCACATCTATACTACCGAGTACTTAAAATATCACTTTAAAATAATAAATCAAAACATAATTTAGGTGTTGATATATCATAGTGTTACAAAAAAAAATAAGTTTAGAGCTATTACTATTTCAGATGTTTCATATTCAAGAGATGTAACTTTAAAGTATGATAACTATTTGAATCGCAATAGTAAGGCTTATAGATGAACAGTTCAGTTTTCTGGATTACGTTTTTTCATCCTGACAGTTGTGTATTAAATAAATTGTGATACCATATTAACGACAATTAACGTAAAATAACATTTCCCCTACCATAATTGTAATGCATTACAACAACAAAAAGCAAGAGGGTAACCTCTCCCTGCGGTTACTTGCCCTTTAAAAAATAACATATGCAGCACAAGAGTAGCTTCAAGCTGAACCTGGCTGAATATCGTACTGCATGTACCTACGCCGACCTAAAACAGCAAGGACGTTCTACTACACATGGGGAAGTCAAATCAGACAAAGATCAACATCTACACTGAGACCTGAAATGTAGATATTTCGTAGGGTTTGATTTCTGCAAACCTTAAATGAGCTTACACCTATACCAAATTGTGGAGCAAGGTTTGTTATCATTTGGGTAATCTAACATGCTTATCATTTGTTGAAGGTGAAGTTCTCAAGATAAAGGACCTGTAATATTTTGACCAATTTGACCTTTGCTGACCACCAATGAACTATGGCCTCCATCCGGTTTCAAAGGAATTTGCACTCACGATAAAAATGGCATGCTAAATCATAGCTATATGTCTTAACGTTTCTTGGTATCTCGTGTTTCTAAGTCTTTTGTTAATAAGACTTTACAAAGTGTGAACCTTGCTGACTCCCAAAACAAAAGGATTCTTATACTAATTATGGGAAAGCCATAATATGACAACTGCAGAGGTTACCTATCTTAAGATATCGTGTTTGCAAGCTACGGCGTCATATACATACACATACAAATATACACGCCAACTTGAATGAATAGGTTGCTTGCCTGCCTATGGCAAGTAACCGAAAAGTAAGTTTAAAACAGACGATTCTTTAATCTGACTTTATTTATTGATAACAAGTCTTTTATCGTATCAATGTCGTGTCAATCCATCGGGTCTTGATTGACCTGTACCACGCCTACATGCTAATGTTTATTATTGGAAGTATTTTGTGTTTAACAAATGGAATAAAGAATAAATGTCTACTATGGAACATGTGTCATGGCTTTAATATGATTAAAGATATGGCTATTAAATATGGGATGAGATATGAATTCAAATCTACATTAAACATGTATATGTATGTATGATACTGATCGATTTACCAAGTTTAGTATAACATTTACTATTTGCATATCATAACCTCTTTACGATATTCTGCATCCGTCAATTCATCTCCAATAGATTTTGCCTGTAAATAACACAATTTGAATATCAATTCAAGGGATAACAAAAGCAAAAACACTTCAAATACAAGATATGAACTGTTTTTAACACCATTTAAATTATTTTCCCTGCAAGATGGTATAGATGGAAAATCAGCAGCTACGGTAAACCCCTTTGAAACAAATAGAATGTGTTATTAGCAATGCCATATAAAGTAGGACTATCTTCTTTGTACATGGAATTGATGCCTGACATTTTATATCAAGAAGTGAGCATCTTTTTTGACATTCATCATGATTATCATTATTATTATTTATAAAAAAAAACAGATGTAATGGCAGTAATTGTTTACCGTGAAACATTTTTGAATCTTGTTAGCAATGAAACGTAATTTGTTTTATCATCGCTCAACACTGAAAGCAAATTGATTATTCTTGTATGTTGTTATCTTTCTCTTTGCATGCGAATCCTAACTTGTCGAGCAAATCTAACTGCATCTGCAAGACACATAGCACAAACATGTTTGTGTTCCGTGCTAAGGACTTCACCTTCATAATAAACAAATTTTCTCCATGTTCCCTTCAAAACTTTATTTCATCCAACCCGTCATACCCCTAACCACATCGTCCCCACCCCTACGTTCCCCAGTGATGCCGTTGTAATGAGAATTATTACTGAGTAAATTTACAGATTGGTGAATACAGAGTCATTGCTTTTCTAACTACTCTGGATTACATTCTCAACTGACAGAAGCGTAAACTTGTACACAATATCGACGGTTGTGAGAAATATCACCTATAACAACCACCTCTTTTTGCGCCTTTTCAAATGTATTTCCTTTCAAAAGCATAATAAAGCGGCATTGTTATATATGACCAACCGTTGGTATACATGTTAACCCGTTATATCTGTCATAGACCTCGTATCACATCATGCAGTTAGTAAACATCAAATTAGTGTAGATTTTAAAGGTTTTCAACGTCCCATTGCTTGTCGTCAGAAGCATAGCAAGAATAAATTATGCAGAACAGTACATTATAAGTTTGTCTGAACAAGAAGTTAATAATTAATCGGAATTACTATACCGTCCCCTCTCCATCAGTCTTACTCGCCTAAGTATACTTGTGACGATTTAAGTTTTAGCTTGATGTTACTTCTACGTCACTAAAATAGCAGAACACAAAAAGTTGTTAGCTGTTTCGCCATGATATAGTTTAGTGGGCGCAATTAATATTCTTCTCCAAATTTTTCTTTGGAAAGATCAGCATTGCTTGGAAAATAACTTCAATTCGGTGGGTTTCTTCTAGTGATTTGAACCATAAAGGGGTTTATTAAAATAAACACATGAAAGATAATTACCGGGAAGAGCATAGAATGTGCAGATGTCAGCATCCAACTACCAGACTGCATATTTAGTATGTAGTATCCTTCGCTTGATCCATAAGGCATCCAGAAAACTAAAGTATAAATGAAAACAAAGCAGGAGTAGGGTAGGTAATCAGTATCAACAAACAAACCAGATGGTACAAGATAGAACGGCAGACAATATTATCATCTGTGTTTGGATCACGTCAAACTTCCAAAGATTTAGCTACTGAGGCATACGCAGTAAACAGTTGAATTCCGTTTATTTTTCATGCAAAAGGCAACTTTTTAAACTAAGTAATCCATACAGTATGCTTATCAGACCCGTCAGTGAAACTAATTCGATAGTTTTCTTAGATTGTTTGAGTCCATTAAATTTCGTCTGTACACAAGACTGGTTAATTAAAGATTTGAGGAAACGTGCAAGAAGAAAGACCAAGGGGAGCAATCAGTTTGTCTCAATGTTTTTCTCCAAGGCTAAAATGTGTGATACCGACATAATTATATCACATAACTATATCTATTAACTGTCTCGTTGCATCCCAACAACAACATATGTTTAAAGTAGAAGGGTCAAGTGGCCATCATTCGAGAATTGAGAAGACTGTTAAAACATATTCGCAAATATTCAGCATCTGTCCTCTAATGTGCGTGAATTGGATAAATGTTTATATCATAAAGAAAACATAAATTGTGTATAATGTTCATTTCAAACATTCCATGTGAGTTTGGAATGTACTTTGTACCAAACCTTACACGGATCACTTAACATATGTATTCAAAACTGATAAAACGCCACCTCCCCTATTCCCGGCACGATTTTCAAAATGATAGTTAGGTTAAGTAATTTTGTTGTGACACATTTTATAACAGTTATATGTCTCGATTATTTAAGGGAAAGAGTGCCCTCAGAAACTGAATGTGCAATGGCTTGCTCCTTTTGATTGATTGTGCAAAATCGTACGTCTATTATCTCAATCTCATTAGGGTCTTTTAAGGTTGTTATTGTTTTTCAACTTTACAAAGAGCTGTATTTTAATGTCTTTAACTTATGTTATCTTTTTCAGTTATTGAAATTAAGATGCAGATATCTGTAAATGTATGTATTCCAGTAATTTGAATTGAAGTTTTGAATTTATGTCTATCAATTTTTTTTCCAGATATATAAAGTTATTACAACTGAAATGTCGTGTTTAATCTAACTTCATGTTTCAGATCTCTCCCTGACTTTTATGTCATTGCTCATAAACATTGCAGATGCCGAAAAAAAAACAATTTGACGGTTAGAAAGCAATCATATGACCTGAGCATTTGTCCTTAAAGCGTGAAGGTTGCATACAATCCATAATCTTTTATAGACAGATAGCGGTAAATTGATCAGATATCTTTGTAGTAAACATGTGCAGCCCTGGTGATATATTCCTCACTCTCACCAACCCACTAAACTCACCCCCTCCTCAAATTTTCAATATCCTGTTCGAAATTCCCACAACTATTTAAAGGGGCATTAGCAACACGTCATCATGTTCTCTTATTTCAGATATAGAGAAAGAGATACATTTCGTTAAGGTTAACATATTCAAGCTCTCCTCACTGTTATACCATGAAGTAGCCATTTTATTGTACTTTACATGGTCTAGGCTTTATTTAAGTTTGTAATCCTTTGATATCTCTGTTATTTGCTATGTAAACGTGAATGTGCAAGGGTTTGTTCCTTTCGATTAGGATAGCAGATATCTATAAATGTATGTTTTCCAGTATGTTGAATTGAAGGTTTGAGTTCATGTCTATTGCATTTCTTTTTCAGATATCTAAAATTATCTAAAAACTGAAATGTCGTGTTTAATCTAGCATCATGTTTCAGATCTCTCTCTCTGACATTAATGACATTGCTCATAAACATTGCAGATGAAAAAAGAAATTGACGATTGGAAAGCAATCATATAACCTGAGCATTTGTCCTTAAAGAGTGAAGGTTGCATACAATCCATGATCCTTTAAAGTCAGATATCGGTAAATTGATAAGCGATATGATGTGGAATATCCTAATGAAAACATGAGCAAGCTACATCTTACTTGATTGATCTTCGCTTTTTCACAATTGTTCACTTTAAGTGTTACCGCTTCTTTTATTTTACCGCTAGGAGAATTATTTCACGTTTTTACTCTGTATTAGGTTGTTATTTTAATTTATTTAAACCACATCGCAAGCTCTCCTATTGTATTTAGTCTAGAACGTCTTCAATGGGAACATCGTAAGTTTTTGCATCATATTCAGGGCACCAGCTACGTTCATATCAGATGTCATTGTATTCAACATATGCAGCCCTGGTGATATGTTCCTCATTCTCACCAACTCACTACACTCAGCCCCTCCCCACCCCCCATTTCCTCTTCAAAATGTCCAGAAAGACTTAATGTGCATTCACAACACGTCATTATCTTATCTTATTTCAGAGAGAGAGAGAGAGATAGAGAGATCACTCTCGTTAATGTTAATATATTCAAGCTTTGCTCACTTTTATACCATGTAGTAGCCATTTGATTATACAGTACATGGTCTAGGCTTTATTGGTGTTTGTAATCCTTTGATATCTCTGCTTTTTTCTTTGCGAAAGTAAATGTACGGAACGCTCAGTATCTTACAGGAAACATAAATGATTTATAAAAAAAAAGTCAAAGCACTTTCTCATCTATGTCACTAATTCGTTAAATATCTTTCTTCATCTGTATAAATAGAAGAAATTGTCTTATTCTGGCCGGTTTTAACATAATCTAAACTGTATCTTTAATGTTCTTGATTTACGAGAAGAAAAAAGAAACAACTATATGTACAGAAGAAGGTAAGAGAAAATAATCAATCAATAACTAATCAATCAATAATTATTGTTATTTTACCTTTAACGTTCTTTGATATTAAATTGAACAAATCATGCATTGATGTAAAGAGAGGCAGCAAACAGTTTTGGAATCTGATGATTAAAGAAACAGAAAACTTGACTAACAAAGAGACAAAATCAGAGACTCCATAATGATTAGACGCTTGATTCAAATGAACTTTAAAATGAATCATGTAACAAGAGATACAATTGTTAATCTCCATTCCCTAATACACAATGTACCAGCTACACGATGGCTTAGCTTCTTGTTCAATTTATGTCATTAACGACGTGCGCTTTATTTAATTACTATCCGGTGATATACCGCATGTAATAACCAGCTGAACAATGTTTACGAGATAATTAAACAATTAGTAATAACTATAAATATGCCCTTTTAATTTCTGTTCGACACCTCACATCATTAGTTTGATTGTTATTTGATGTCATGTGATACTTGGATAATTCACCCTCACTATCTCCATTACCACCACCACCATCAAAATCATTAATACAATCATCACCATTGTCATCAAAATCACCATCATCTTATTCACCATCATCATCATCATCATCATCATCATCATCATCATCATCATCATCATCATCATCATCATCATTAT
>JAIPMN010005397.1:6162-16426 GCA_020650975.1 Apostichopus californicus
CCGCCCCCTGACTGTATGGACGCTCCGCCACTGGAGGAAGTTTAAAAAGGTAGGGGTATTAAAGATGGAAAGGGTTTGGAGGAGCAGTGGTTCAGGGAAGGAAGGGCGGTAGGATTCGATGGGTCTGAAGTAGGGAGGAAGTTAAAGGAGGTACTAGGGGTATTGAAGATGGAAAGTGTTGTCAGTAGGAGAGTAGTGCATGAGTGGGAGGGGACACAGGTAAGAAGCTACAGTTGGGGAAGGAAGGGTAGAGAAATTAAGAAAGGGGTTGTACAGTACGCTGGAAGAGAGACAGAATTGGAAGAACACTTTACCGTTGAGAGTATAATATATATATATTATAATGCATTTATATGTCATTTACTATTATTATTTTCCAGGCTGTAAATATCTCTGATCTTGGTTGGTTTGCAAGATCCAAACTTCAAAGCAAAATGAGACAAGTGGGAAGAGAAGAAAAGGGGTGGGAGATGCTAGGAGAGAGGATGATAGAAAAGAGAGGGAATGGATTTGTTACCCTTGGACCGGAAATCTTAGTGTTAAATTTACTGAATATCTGGTGGAATGAAATTGTAATCTACAGTGTTTAGAGCCTTGCACCTCCAGTATGGAGATTCTTGGTAGGAGGCTAAGATAGCAACAAACAGCTGAGATGGAAAATACATGAACATTGACAGATCAGGATTAACTCAGCTCTGAAACAACACCTGCTGAAAGTGTACTGTGGACAGATATCCATCCACATACATGCAGTAAATAACATGTTGCCATTTTGTCTCATTAGGATGCAAGCATAATAACTACGAAGGGTTCAATTATGATGAAAGACATAATTAATGTGACAAAATCACTTTTGATCATTCGTTCTGTTTCTTCATTTCGTTTAGGTGGTCATATCATCGGTAAGGCAGCCTGCGAGAATCTCTGCTTTTCTGGATCCAGTTTCACCTCTGGGAAAGGGACAATCAGGAATCCTCTTAAGCCTCTTCACAGTGCAGGGGGTTCCAGTGGGGGAAGTGCAGCACTGGTACTATTTGTTCTCTACCTCTCAAAATGATTAAACAGCTTGTGAAGCCCTGAATTGTTTTCTGGTCCAGACTAAACTCTTCCTATATTGAAATGCCCAATATCGTGTAATTTGCACATTTCACAACAGATATGCCATAACTGGGGTGAAGTTCAAAACAACATCCTATGTGCACTAGTATAGTCAGTAGTTCAGTAGCTCAGCGTAGCTCAGCTTAGCTCAGTAGCTCAATGTAGCTCACTAGCTCAAAATAGCTCAGTACCTCAGCGTAGCTCACTAGCTCAGCATAGCTCACTGGCTCAGCGTAGCTCACTAGCTCAGCGTAGCTCACTAGCTCAGCGTAGCTCACTAGCTCAGCGTAGCTCGAGTAGCTCAGCGTAGCTCACTACCTCAGCGTAGCTCACTACCTCAGCGTAGCTCACTAGCTCAGTGTAGCTGACTAGCTCAGCGTAGCTGACCAGCTCAGCGTAGCTGACCAGCTCAGCGTAGCTCACTACCTCAGCGTAGCGTGATCACTAGCTCAGCGTAGCTCACTAGCTCAGCGCAGCTCACTAGCTCAGCGTAGCTCACTAGCTCAGCGTAGCTCACTAGCTCAGCGTAGCTCACTAGCTCAGCGTAGCTCACTATACTCAGCGTAGCTCAGGGTAGCTCACTACCTTGACGTAGCTCACTACCTCGTCGTAGCTCACGAGCTCAGCGTAGCTCACTAGCTCAGCGTAGCTCACTAGCTCAGCGTAGCTCAGTAGCTCAGCGTAGCTCAGTAGCTCAGCGTAGCTCAGTAGCTCAGCGTAGCTCACTAGCTCAGCGTAGCTGACTAGCTCAGCGTAGCTGACCAGCTCAGCGTAGCTCACTACCTCAGCGTAGCGTGATCACTAGCTCAGCGTAGCTCACTAGCTCAGCGCAGCTCAATAGCTAAGCGTAGCTCACTAGCTCAGCGTAGCTCACTAGCTCAGCGTAGCTCAGCGTAGCTCACTATACTCAGCGTAGCTCGGGGTAGCTCACTACCTCGGCGTAGCTCACTACCTCGGCGTAGCTCACTAGCTCGGCGTAGCTCACTAGCTCAGCGTAGCTCACTAGCTCAGCGTAGCTCACTATACTCAGCGTAGCTCGGCGAGCTCACTACCTCGGCAAGGCTCACTACCTCGGCGTAGCTCACGAGCTCAGCGTAGCTCACTAGCTCAGCGTAGCTCACTTGCTCAGCGTAGCTCACTAGCTCAGCGTAGCTCACTAGCTCAGCGTAGCTCACTAGCTCAGCGGAGCTCAGCGTAGCTCACTAGCTCAGCGTAGCTCACTAGCTCAGCGTAGCTCACTAGCTCAGCGTAGCTCACTAGCTCAGCGTAGCT
Source organism: Apostichopus californicus (assembly GCA_020650975.1). Taxonomy (NCBI): domain Eukaryota; kingdom Metazoa; phylum Echinodermata; class Holothuroidea; order Aspidochirotida; family Stichopodidae; genus Apostichopus; species Apostichopus californicus. The sequence continues at coordinate 8,533 of JAIPMN010005397.1, forward strand.
CACTAGCTCAGCGTAGCTCAGCGTAGCTCACTAGCTCAGCGTAGCTCAGCGTAGCTCACTAGCTCAGTGTGGCTTACTAGCTCAGCGTAGCTCACGTAGCTCAGCGTAGCTCACTAGCTCACTAGCTCAGCGTAGCTCACTAGCTCAGCGTAGCTCAGCGTAGCTCACTAGCTCAGCGTAGCTCACGTAGCTCAGCGTAGCTCACTAGCTCAGCGTAGCTCACTAGCTCAGCGTAGCTCACTAGCTCAGCATAGTTCACTAGCTCAGCGTAGCTCACTAGCTCAGCGTAGCTCAGCAGCTCAACGTAGCTCAGCGTAGCTCATTAGCTCAGCGTAGCTCACTAGCATATTGTTGTGGTGAAAAAAAAACCATTTTAAGTGCATTGTGCAAATTAAAAAACTTGTGTAGAACTTGTTTAACTTGTGTAAACTTGAATAAATTGCTTATGATATCATTTAGAAATTATTCACCTGTTTTTTGTTGAGAGGGATAGGGTGGGGAGGAGGAGGGAGAAGGGGCTGGATGCAGGGTCATAGCCAGGAGTTCAAGGGGGACCAACAATTGAAGGAGGGGCACCAACAATTTGGACGGGTGAAATACTTGTGTCCTGTTAACTTGGGGATTAAGTACATGGATAAGATTTATTTGTTTTTACTCTCATTTTCCTTTAAACAGTAGATTTTTTTCTCACAAAATAGCTCTACAAGCTCTCTTCAATAATCCCATATTGTGAGGTTAAGTAACACAAATATCGGTAGATTTCAGAAATAGTTATGCGCATTAATCGTTAGTCCTAAAATTCATGAAAATGAAACATGGTCAATTAACCTGCCACCAATTAGACTGGTTCTTCAAAGCCTAAAAAACGACCACTTCGGTATGCGATTTGCACATGTTGCATGTAGCTTCTGGTGACATATATAATGCAGTATGTTATTTCACATGCAGGTAGCTTCCGGTGATGTTGACCTGGCAATCGGCGGAGACCAAGGGGGTTCAATACGGATTCCAGCAGCATGGTGTGGCATCGTGGGACTGAAACCAACGTTTGGTTTGGTACCTTACACTGGTGCTATGTCCATGGATCCATCATTGGATCATTTAGGTCCGATGGCAAAAACCGTCCATGACTGTGCTCTACTGTTGGAGGTATTGTTATGTACTAACTGTATAAGCAAGCAGGTGTCAATGTCTGTCAATAAATGCACGATTCACACCCTAATTAATGCACGATTCACATCCTCATTCATGTACGATGAACACCCTAATTAATGCACTATTCACACCCTAATTAATGCATGATTCACACCCTAATTAATGCATGATTCACATCCTCATTCATGTACGATGAACACCCTAATTAATGTACGATTCACATCCTCTTTAATGTACAATTCAATGTATGATCACAGTCCTGCAGGCATATTAATGTTATATCTGAAGGGAAATGCATGTCAAGTACAAAAGAATCTTTCACAAACAAGAACATCACCTTTGGATCATTTCAATGATAGATTGGATATTTGTTTGCAGAGGGACGTGTTTCATTTGTTGTTACATTTTCTGCAGGTACTTGCTGGATATGATTATGGGCTTGATCCACGCCAACCAAGCATATTACCATGTCATGAATATTCAAAAGAGGTTGGTATTTTCTCTTATAATCATGCACATTTACATTGAATTTGAAGCTTGTATCACTTACCAGAAACCGGATACTTTGTTTTACACCACGAAAATCGATCCACTTGGACAACAGCATCCAATCAGCAAACAACAAACAGCAAACAATCCGATCTGATACTTCTTTAAGGTTTCATAAACTTATGTTTAAAATCCAAATTTTAAACAAAATCATGATGATGGCAACCTGAGCACCAAATATACACAAACTTTAAAGTTTGTTCCTAAATAATTGGGAAATGCTTCATCAAACCTCATTAGCTTGTACAAGCACAACATGTTTCAAACAATGTTTATATACCTGATCATTAGCTTGCATAAGCACACTAAATCATCAACGTAGTGTGGTCTGTTTAATAACCGTATTAATAAACGTTTAATAACCGTTGTAGATATTTTCATCATTTAGCTGTCAATTTTGTCCTTCATGGCACCTTTACTTTCCTTAACCATGACAACTAAATTTGCAGATGTTTGACCAGGAATAGACCAAATATGTGGTAGCTGAATTTTCTTCATTCAGAAGAATCTAATTGGAATTAGGGCTCGCTCAAAAACAAAATTAAATTGGTAGTAAATTCTAGTAGGAATGTTATTTTGTGTTATTCAAACTGGTTACATTTGAAAGGTACGTTATCCAGTCCTCAGTCAACAGAGAAAGCTTGTGCAAGTGCCCGCATATCTGGGCATATAAAGGTGCACAATATCTAACATTGCTCAAATAAGTCCAAACCATGGTTGTGGACTGTTCTTAGGGGGTAATTCTATTGGTGCAAATATAGTTGCTCCTTGATATGCCACACTATGGGGTATGCTATACATATACTATGCATTTATCTTTTGTGTCATTTCATGTCTGTTGTTATAATGAAACATCATAAATGTTACTTTCAGATACAAAATTTCGGCATAGCAGATTTGAAGATTGGTCTTGTGTCCGAGGGATTCAATTGGCCCCACTCTGACAAACATGTCAACGTTATGGTGAGAAAAGCCATCATGGGGTTGCAAAAGGCTGGGGCTAAGGTGGAGGAAGTCTCAATACCAATGTTGAAATACAGTAAGTAAACTGTTATTTACATCACTTCATATTTTCTAACTAAAATGTCTCTGGTAGCTCTTTGGACCATGCTGCACTTCACATGCACTAGGGGTATTCAACATATTTGGTGCAATAATCTGCACAAATAAAGTGTTTTTTCTTCTAAGCTAAGGATGTGCTATTAAGTTATTAAGCTTTAAATAGTTATTTAACAAGTTCAGCCCATATCATTATGCACCGAAGAGTCTAGACTTATGTGAAACTGTTTCACCTCTAGCTTTCCTGTGACTAATTAAGTAGTATATACTTATTTGCCAAGAAAAGATTGTTGGAGCTCTACCCAGTAATTCAGGGCATGATAAATACTATTGTTTTTATTTAAATGCAAATTTGATCATCACCAAACTACATTGTTTCTGTTGAAGTGCATTTGATCAACAAACTATGTTGTTTCTGTTGAAGTGCATTTGATCAACAAAATATATTGTTTACAACGAATTAGTGTATTTGATCAACAAGCCACATGATTATTTCTGGCTAGCAGTATAGCTATAAAACTTTTGGAATTTGTTGTTTTCTTGTTCATTTTGAATAAGACATGCAGACATCAAGCTGAAAATATTCTAAGCGCAACTTTTTTTTATCCAAAAAGTAAAACAAAAAAATCCAACTTAATAGATAATAATGTCACTATTATATGCATTTCAATATAAATTGTGTATTCATTGAATTTCAAGTTGTCTACCTCCTAAATTTTTATGTGACTTCTCATCAGGAGGGGGTCAGAGCAGGATCCATGGTAATAAACAAGAAGGGAAAGTGAGTTACCCTCTCCCCCCCACTCCTCCCCCATTCCACCCCACAACTGCCCACTCCTCCCACAACTGCCCACTCCTCCCCACACCTGCCCACTCCTCCCCATTCCATAGCCAACTATGTTTGAAAATGAAATGGCTAGGTCCATGTGAAAATTTCCGGTATCAATATCTCCAATTTTATGTGTATGCTTAATGCAAATCACTGAAATCACTAACTTAACCCCTGGCCCACACCCAATAATTGGAAAGCACACATCTCTGTCCTGGCCTAATTGGTACACGCTTAGAAATGTATTAACATACTATGATTAGGACATGTCAGTTAATCCTGTGTAGTTGTCAAACAGCTAAGGAAGATTTAATTTGACTCAAACCCCAGGATACTTTCCTTATTGTGACACAAGACCTCTTCAGAATGATTTCCTTAGCATCCTGTTTTAATAGAGAAGTTCACTTTAACTAGCAGCTAATAAAAAGTGCAGTTAGGAAGCAGATCTTAAGTCATTTATATCTGTATATTGACCTTTCAATATATTAGTTTTAAGTCAAGTTGTTTAGTTTACCCTGGTGAAGTATAGCTTTGCCTTTTAATTATCAGTCTGCCTTTCAAGTTAAAAAACTTCAAGTGTACCTTATTGCAGACATGCATGTCAACCAGTCCGGAAAATATCGGTAGATACTGAAACATGATTTTTATTTATTAAAACTGTATTTTACAACACCTGCAATCCCCAAAAATGTCTTTTGCTCAAACAAACATCTCTAGTAGTATCCTGTCTTATTAAAGGTCAAGCCAGACATAACCGATTTCTTGTACACTTGCAGCATATTTGCCTATAAATGTCAGAAACTAAGTTCGATCTTAGTTATGTTTTATTTAACGTATTAACCTCACGTCACTGGTACTACACCCCTGACCAGAATGTAACACACATACTGTAACATCCTAACAAGAGTCCGTCTTGTTAAGGAAAGGACTTGTCTGTGAGAAATACTAGCTTACTCCGATTTCTGTCTTTCCAATTTCTTAAAGGTGGCGCTATTTGGGAATGCTTGGCCTGTGAAGGAACCTTTGATAACATGTTCAACTGTGGTGGTAAATGTCTGACTCTTTATACATTCATGTTTTAATGATCATGGTATCACAAAATCAAAATAAATATACACTTCTAAGTGGCTACGAAATGAAGCAAGCAAAATGTGTGATTGTACAGTATTCAGAATGAAAGGGGTATGGGGGGGGGGGAGTGGTTGCGAATGGGGTAGGAGTCAGACCCATGTTCAGGTCATGGTGGTGCTATGATTGCACCAAACAATTATTACAAATTATACAAAAAACTCCAGCCCTGACCCTCAGGGGTCCCTTCTAGCTCAGCAGTTTGCCTCCTTGACAGCAGTCAGACTGTGAAGGTTCTCAGTGTACATGCTGCAACACTCCTTTGAAGAACATACAGTTGCACGTACCTGGTCTCAATGTGAAATTGTAAACAGTTTGAAAACAAAGACAGATATATTTTGCTAGATGGGAATTGAATCAGTGACCGGCTGCAGGATGACAAGTCCGATGCTCTGACAATAACTTGCCGGAAGAGACTGAAATCATTTCAGAAACTTCAAGTAATTTTGGGCATACTAAAAGTCCAGGGAAATACTGATTATCATGATAGTTTCGTTTCTATTCGTTTAATTTATTTTGGTTTATCACTTCACATATAAACACATAGATTCAACACAACATAAACATAGTGTCTCTTTCTGTTTGAATAGGTGGTGGAACTGGACATTCCGGCTTCTATCCAACAAGTATGATGACCTTTGCTGGAAAATCTTTCAAGACCAAAGCCAAGGATCTCTCACACAATGGCAAGGTAAACACATGGGTGTGTAAACACATGGGTGTGTAAACACATGGGTGTGTGAACACATGGGTGTGTAAACACATAGGTGTGTAAACACATAGGTGTGTATACACATAGGTGTGTATACACATAGTTGTGTATACAATAAAGGAACATTTTAAAATGGAGATCCATCAAATTTGCCTGCCTTAAAAGTTACTGGGCCTGTAGTCGTATTTTTATAAAAATACACATTTCATGGTTTTCAAACCGTATGAGGAGGGTCAGTAGGAATAGGAAGATAGCAGCTGTGAGGTGGAATGCAAGGACGGGTAGTAGACTAACACAGTTATTGTTGTCAATAGTATGTTGCCTTCATTTAACTCAGAGCTCAAAATCAGCAAAAGGCAAAAAAATTGGCAGATTACAAGTATGCCCTAACCCTCTATCCTTGCCATTCAAAATTAGTGCACAGCATTACTAGAGTTGAGCAAACCTTATCATTGAAGGCAGAAAATTGGCTCAAGGACTGCATTCGGCCAACCAGCCACACTCAGCCCACAATGTGTTCTACGTACACACAGCTTGCAAATATAGCTTCTGTTTGTAACTTGTTAGAAATTCATGAAATGACCTTTAAATCAAACAAATATAGTTGTAAGTTGGGATCCATAAATTCAGAGTTGTTCATTTTTCTCTTTTATCAGATGCTTATGTTATTTGCGGAATACATCAAACAGAACTATCCTGGCCAGTGGTACGGTAAAGCTCAGAATCTCAGACGATTACTGAGAGAAGAGTATGAGGCAATCCTTAAGACGTACGATGTTGTTGCTATGCCAACAGTCCCATTTACAGCACCCAAGTTACCCACAAAAGACAGTTCAGTGTTTAGTGAGTACAGAATGGTGTCTTCCTCTTCTCTTTGTTAAGAAGCAGTAAAAAAAGAATGTACCCTTAGGAGGAGTAATTAGTCAAGAGATGGCTGGAATAGTTATAATAGATGCAGATGAGTAGAAAGGGAACTTTTAGGAGTGGTAATATGGCAATGGAGCCTGTGGTGACTTTTACCAAATCTCCCCCCCCCCAAAACACTCCACCTGCTACCATAACATTTCATACTTGGAGATTTCTCCCTCCACATCATCGCCTTCCCACTATTTACTGTTTAATTGAAGATGGCCATATCGGAAACTAAAAGAGGCTAAATAAGTACAACAGCAGCACATGCATGCCATCACTACTGAGTAGTATAAAATCAGCTAAATACGTAGCAGAATTATGTATCAACAAGTATATTTTCATCATGTATAAATTGTATGTAAAGTACTCGCATGTGCTCTCATCAGTGATTCCATCAAAATATCGACATTAGGCCTACGTAGTCTCATTGGTGCCATTATGAATGATGAAATATATGGAAATTTTAGTACAACTTTTAACTTTCTTTTGTATGCAATCAAGTCAGTATTTCTTGTCTCAGGATATTTGGAGATTGCCTTCGAAATCGTAACATTTTCATTTCGTTTGTAAAGAAATCTTACAAGAATAAGATACACAGGTTCACATATATTCCGAAAGTTGTACACACTAATTTAGGTTGTGATTTTGCAGAACTGGCTGTGCAAAGCAAGGCTGGCTTAATCTCTGGGTGGAGGGTGAGGACACCTTATTATGGCTTTCTTCATGCACTCCAAGTTTATGAAGGTCATTAAAGGGCATCAACAAAGCTTTATAATTTAATAGTTGAGCAATTTCAATAGGATATTACAAGGTGTTTCCGTTTTGTAGGCCTGCACCGTTTGATGTGCAATTGACACCTGAAATTAGGGACATCCAGTAGATGGTTGTTATCGTTGCTGCCGGGCTTTAATTAGATTTGTCACATCTGGTAGCTATAGCATTAAACTGCCAATATAAATAAACCATGAACTCATCCATTAAGTATTTATAGAATTAAATATCTACAAGGTCAAAATTCAGAAAGAAATTAAATTCAAACTGTTCTTTAAGTAGGTGTCCTGAAGGTTTTATGTGTAACTGTTGACTCTTTGGTTGCATTTAATATTATTTTCTTTAGCAATTTTATATTTTTAAGTAGGCTACATACCTCATGTTCATATATACTAAAATATTAGTTTGGATATTTGCATAACTTGGAATATTGGAAAACATTGGTTGAAATCCCCATATATGTAGCTTGCTGAGGTTAAGGGAAATGGCTAAAAAAAAAAGCATTTACTTGATGGCTCCAAACTTCAGCAAAGACTGTTTTGCTAAGTGTATTTCACTATAAGCATTTGTTACACAATGTTGCCACAAAAGTTTGAAATATCATGCATGTTGTGTTAGATATTCCAAACAAATAATGCAGAATTTGTTTGGAATCCTACACAAATTTGTTCACAGAATTTGACAGCATGAGTGAGAACCTCTTTTCATGATGTTTCATGTTGTTTTCTGTAGATCTGATCAAGGGCGTAGGAACCGGGGGGGGCTGGGGGGGGGGGGGG
>JAIPMN010005397.1:16491-29290 GCA_020650975.1 Apostichopus californicus
TGCATCTAAGGCCAGGTGAAAATGCAAAATTATTTACAAAATGGAGTGGGTGTTGAAGTGTGCTATATTGCACCAAATTGCATCTGAGGCCACCTGGAAATGCAAAAATGCAAAATGACACCCCCTCCCCTTAGACCCCTCCCCCAGGCGAGCCATCAGTCTTCAGCCCCCCACTCAAAAGTAACTTCCTACGCCACTGGATCTGATAACTGAATTTGACAGCATGAGTGAGAATCTCTTTTCATATGTTGTTTTCTGTAGATCTGATAACTGAATCTGACAACATGAGTGACAACCTCTTCTCTGCCGATCTGACTGGGTTTCCGGCTTTGTCCATAAATGTCGGTTTCATCAACAGCCTTCCAGTTGGGGCCCACCTAGAAGCATCCCCTTTCGAAGAGGTCAAATTATTGAAAGTAGCCCAACAGCTGGAGATAAACAGTCTCAGTTGTGGATGAATACCTAGCAGCTGGTTGGCATGTACAGTAACACATCTAATGTGCAACAAGCTAATGCATTGGTGCATCATATACCTGTAGCACCCCTAATATTTCCCAATAGTAGTGTCTATAGTTTTGTCCCCCTGTATATTTCCCCTTCACTTTTGTTTTTCCATTTTCCTCTTATCTCTTTGTGGTATTTTCTGGTAACGCTCACAGAGTCAGTGAACTGTGTGCATTACCCCTCAGTGGATTATTTCCTGCTAAGAGGACCACTAAGTTTATGTGGTTTGGCTTCACACTTAGGTTACTCTTAGGTTACGCTAAGTTAGTGATAGTTTATCTGTTCTTCACAACACTAACAGACCAGGCCTTGTTTTATTCTCCCTTAAGTGTAGTAAGTTTGTTCACACCCTCTGTAATCTCTGGTGGAGTAAGTTAAAGATGTGGGGAGACAGTTTATCTACTTCCTGGAGTATTGGTAGCCAGTCTAAGTAAAATCTTGTCTGGTAGGGTGGGAAACAACCTTCCCTTTGTTCTAGAATGGTTTAAAGCATCCAAGTTTGCAAGCAACTCTACCATTCACCAAGACACTCCAAGCTGCCATGCACCTGGCTGTACCAAACTGTTCCAGTTTCATTAGAAATTAATTTCATTAATTTCTACACAGGTAAGAGTTCATCTTTTAACTTTGCCCCAGACCCTTCAGTAGCCTATTCATTTTCATTGTGCATACATAGTGTATTTTACTTGCAAATGTATTTATGTTAGTTCTGTGCTAGCAATGTGCACACAGAATATATAGCAGCCCTCATTAAGTGTAATTGTGTTGTATTTACTATTTACTATATTTTACCCTGTGATTGCCAAATGTTCACAGACTGTGTTTATTATTTTGTTCCTGTGATGGCTACATGCGCACAGACTTAAGTTGTTAATTAAACGTTTTGTACCTGTAATGGCTATAGAGAGTCTACAGGTGAGATCATTATTATTGTTACCCGTTGTTGTTTTATAGTATGTGTATAATGTTGTTTGTGGCACTCATGATGCCCTCAACCTTTGCCATCTTGTGTATTTGGTTTAATGAGAACCCACATTGGTATTTATTTAAGTTATTGTGTACTCTTTTGATACGTCTAGCATTACCCGTTACTGTGATGTACTCATATTCGTATCTAGTTGTACTAAGTTTCCGCTACTCGAGCTATGTTTAGATCCCATGATGCAATGCTACACTTTTACTAGTTGCCATGGTGATAGGAATAGCTGAACTTCTGTAAACCTTTATATTTGAGAGAGTTGGTTGTAGCAATGTGTTAGTAGGCATATTGTCTATTTTGTGAACCGAGACACTATTGTTGTTGTTTATTAGAATATTAGAGTATTAGCATGTATTTAGCCCTGTGAGTCACCCTTCACTGGTACAGACCCCATCTGACCAGATTTACTGTATATAGCAGATAAGCTAGGTGACATAGTCTCCGTTTTATAGCCTGCTCTTAGTCCCAAGTGACGCTTAGGTACCTGCAGCCTAACGAAAGGTGTCAGTTGCCATGGCAACCTGTGGTCTAAGTTAGTAGAGGTGCATGGGTTGAAGTACATAGTTAGTATGCTAACTGTTGTTGCTATTGTTACTAGCTGAGGGATTTCCCCAGTAGTACATTGTTTATACTTGTAGACTTCACGTAAGTCATAGAGGTTGTATTGATTTAGAGTTAATCACTCGCCTCTATTAGGATTGTTTGTAGTGGAATTAGAGCAACCAGCTTCTAGTTATATATTTATTATCCTACGACATTCCTAGGTTTTACTGCTATGCCGAATAGGGATAGATAGTTTCACTTATTTATGGAGCACTGTGTTATGGCTGTATGAGTAACATAGGCAGGTAGTTGTATGTTTAGCATCCAGTTGTGTATTAGTGTCTACGTCTCGAAGGTTCATTTTATTTTAATACTTTATAGTTTACTTGTTGTCATGCCGACCAGGTATGATGGGTTGTACCATATGTTTTACTCTTTGTATTAGGTGATCAGGTTGACATTTGCTTATATGCTATTTTACTATTGTTGTGTCACCCTTACTGATTATCTTTGTTGTATATTATTGCATATTTTCATACTTATTTTAATTGCTTAGTAATTGTTTGATTACTTGGGAGATCGTTAATCCCATTGCCCTTTGTTTAGTTTATTTGTATTGTGTTGGCATTGCATGGTGACCATTCACCAAGACACTCCAAGCTGCCATGCACCTGGCTGTACCAAACTGTTCCAGTTTCATTAGAAATTAATTTCATTAATTTCTACACAGTATTTAGATTTTATTGAGATACCGTATTTATAGATGTCCTCTTAGACGTTAGTCTTAGACGCCGGAACCCCCACCCCCGGTCCGGGTCAACCAAGGACGCATGATGTATCCCCAGTAGTAGACGCCATTCGTGGACTGAGGGACTGACCCTTTATTAGACGAGATGGGCGACTCTCAAGTTATAGTTTAGTAGGCCGATAGTGTTAGGTCATGTTGATAGTCATGTGTTGATTATGTTTTAACTTTATCGCATTTTATATATTCTTAATTATTTTACACTTCGTAATTCATTTCATCCTTTATGGTGAATAAATTATATTTACCCTGCGGATTACGATAGAACATTGTGTTTGTCCTCATTTTAATATACTTTGTCATTCATACCTTCACAAAGGCAGGCGACTCATCGCAGATTTGAACCCCGCTTCCCTTGATCTTATGTATCTCGTGGTTGCGTTACCAGCACATAATTAGTCTTAAAGCTAAGTGCTACATACCTTTGGAATTTGATGTTGTTAAAAATGTGATAACATTCACTACTTCATTGCCAAAACAGTTTATTCTGCCTGATGAATTTAGGTTTAATCTCAGGTACTGATAAAATAATCAATAGCTGTGATTTGTTCTTGGCTTATATTTCTTGAAATTTTGCGAAATATTGTATCAATTTTATTACGAACAATAGTAAAATGTGCTTAAAAAATGCTTCATCACCACAAGAGGTTAGTAAAATAACATTAAACAAATTTGTGTCAAAAATTGATTCATTTTGATGAGCAAACATTTCATGAACTTGAACATTTATTGCACAAAAGCCATTTAATGAGATTTAGTAACTTTGTTTTCAAATTTGGTGATAATATTCTCTAATGATGATGCATTGCTGGATTATCCATTAAGACAGATGATTCGAAAGCCTAGGAACCTCCATGGCCCCCCAAGGGTCAGTGTGCCCCTGTGAAAAATTCCAGGCAGGACATACCTAGTGTTTATGGTTCTTGCCAAATTTAATCAAAACTGTAAGTCAGAGGTGTGGGGGAGAAGGGGGTAGGTTTATGATGCCGAAGGGGTCCAGAGCAGGGGTGGATCCAGGATGTCATAAAGGAGGGTGTGGGGGAGGAGGGGGTGGTGGGGGGTAAGTATATGATGCCAAAGGGGTCCAGAGCAGGGGTGGATCCAGGATGTCATAAAGGAGGGTGTGGGGGAGGAGGGGTCCAGATGAGTCCTCATCAAGATAAAATAAAAGTTATATTTATAAAAGGATGCATGCATTCTGAGGCCTATTTAGACTATTAATTAGGTCTAAATACTGTTAATTTGTGTGTATGGTTACAAGGGGGGATGGAAGGGGGGATGGGAGGGGGTTGTACATCTCCCTGCATCAACACCTGCAGAGGATGTTTATCTGGAACTGTGATGTTGTGATGATTGATATTCTTTGTGGAGTAGTCTCGTGGTTCACCACTCTTACATGGTGGGCACATGTGGACATAGAAATATTCATAAAGAACAATAGATATTTCAATGTGCAAACAAATCATATTTTATTACATTTCATATGCTGTAGAAGGGATCCTATGTTTGAAGTCACACTTTACAAGTTGATTGTAACAAATGATTATAACATACAATTATGTTTTATCAAACAAGGAATTAACTTAGTAATATTATAGTATTAACTCATGAACCTAATTATACTTTAACATTAAGAAAGACAAATACATCAGCAATATTAAACCAACTATACTTATTTACACAGAACTCAAGGTAGAAGAGCACACTTGTATAATGATGAAGTTGTAAGAATTGTCACTCCATGTTTATACATTTACACAGAACAGCAAAAATATATTTACAAGAATACAGCAACAACAAAAATTAAAGCCTAACTGCTGCTGAGATAAAAGTAGACCTACCTTGAATTAAGAAAGTAAGAAACAATTGTGGACAGATGGAAATACTTAAAGGTCTTTGGACACCCAAGAACAACATTGTCCTAATTACTCTAACATCCATTAGAAATCATGTAAATAGCTATAAACAACATTGTCCTGTATCCCTCTTAATCACTCTTAGAGGCATTAGAAAACGTTTTTTCCAGATTTATCAAAACTTTCAAATGTCTATATCTTGGAACTGAAAGGAGCTTTTCGAATGATTTCAACAGATTTAAATGAGATTATCACACACAACAAATGTAATAAATATGGGACAAATAGGCTATAGGTGTCTGTAGACCTATGATGGATATCTTTAAAAAATTCATAATCTTCAAACAAAATGTTATGAGGATGTGTTTTGACTTAAGGAGGCAGAAAATTTCCAGGTTTTGTACATTTCTGTTATCACTCCATTTGGAAGAGGGGGAGGGGAGGAAAGAGTTAGATGAAACCCTCCTCCCTCTCCCTCCCAGCTTGTCTTAATTACAGGCCTGTTTCCATCTTTGACATACATAGAAGGCCGGCCGTTTCGTCTTTTGTTTCGATAACGTTATTTGTGGTATAATAAATATGTCACAAAAACGTTTTTAGGCTATTATTTCAAAACATTTTTTCGTTAAGTTTCGTTTAATTTGACATTATTATAACATTAATATCTCATAAAAACGTTATGCTGACGTTTTTATAACACCACATTTAACGTTATAAAAACATTTTAGAGGCAGATCTATTAAAAATGTTATGATAACGTTTTGTGTTTCCATCTTCAACATTACATAGAAGGCATGTTTCCACCATCAACGTACATCTTCAATATACATAGAGTAAATTATTAAGTATTTCATCATGAATACATTATATAGTACCATCAACGTATCATGTCTTCAGGCAAATATAATAATTACTGTATGAAAGGTGATAATAAGTATGAAATAAGCCCATTGAGAACCAATTGACAGAAGTAATTGTTGAAGTAAAGAAGAAGACAATTTTTGTCATCATTAGGTATTACTCTTTGTAATGGTAATGAAACATAGAATTGAAGTGCTGTACATATACATATAGAAAGAGAGTAGTTACATTAACAAAGACATAATTATGTCATTGTATATCACATGTTTGTGCTGCTGGGTATGTTTGAATACGGCTACATGGCAGAGATAATGAAACAAACAGATGCTTATTAAGTATGCTTAATATCTTTATTCAAAGAGATAATATTTGTAAATCCAGAATACAACTGCAAATATGTATTGTTTTGGGTAATTATTATTAATATCCTTCCCACTGTTGCTACCATTCTAGATGCTGACACCGCTATCAGTTTCTAAACATGAATACATACAGGCAGCTTTGACAAATTATGATAATAATATTTTGTTTTGTTCTAACTTGTAAAGCAAAGTATGTGACAGAAATAAATTGAAGCACGTTTTTTTTTCTTGTGTTTGCCATTACAATCTTTTTACTCTTAGTATTCTTTTAACTTTATTCCAGCTATGACAATGACACCATCAATGGTAATGTCACTGATGGAAACTTGCATTAACATGATAATAATAACCTTGTGAAATTTACATTAAGCATTACAACTTGCCTGTGCTTTTTATTTCACAAAAGGATAATAAAAAGCAATTTTAAACAAAGCATTTGGCCCAAAAGTGTGTACGAAAGACAAACAGTTGAAAAGTTGAAACATTTATAGCACAATCCAATGAAATGTGACCCAAAAATAGCAGAATAAACAACAACAAAATATCACAGTTCTTGTTTAAACTGTAAATAGACATTTTAAAATAAAAGAACCTATGTGGACCTTCCATCACCCAAAGCACAGTGTCAAACAATTGTCAAGATAGTTTGGTTCAAAATAATGAAAATATGGTCTGTATAATGTGGATGGAAAAACACTAGCAGAGGTAACCCAAAACACGTTACTTGTGTTATATTGACAAACTGAGTAATAAGCTGTGACACACAGTTTATCATACACATGAATATTGAATTTGTCCCCGAACATGTTTACATAAATATAAATACGAGATGATTGCTCTTAATCCCAAGGTGTTGAACCTCATAAGAGGGGTGGGGTTGAGCCTTCCCCATTTCGACAGCTTTCTAATAAGCGTTTTGTGATGGTGAACAATATAGTTGTGTTTCTGAAATATTACTGATTGTAGAGCAGACCCAAGAATTATGTACAATTTGTTGCATCTTGCAATATTCAGAGATTTGTAATCAGAGAATTTCTGTGGAATCCAATCCTAGCTGTCAGTTTCCATATGCAATTTGAGCAGGTTTTAAAACCTAAGCATTGAAGACTCGCCCCAAACCGCGTGCCGCGCTCTGAAAAAGTTAACTTTCCGTTGCAAGCTGTGTGCGTATTTTCTGGGATCGATGGTGGTGTCTAACACTTCTGTTACACCTCATTCGAAACTAGGTCAGATTACCAGCATTAGACATTTCTTTTTGTGCGAGTCTTCACAGCCTTTAAAGATTGAACTACATATGGAGCCGGCACTCAAGGCACATGGTTACTAAAGTTCAGCTGGACGGTCAGTTTCCCTTGTGTAGGGAGACTGACATATTTGCATCCATCCCCTCCCTCTTGACCACACTTCCCCCTCCTTCCTAGCCTGTTTCTCCTCCATCACTACTTTTCTCCCTCTTCTACCTTTACCTCTGGTCTTTAATTTGACAAGGACGTATTCTTAATCACAATTAAAACCAGCATGAGAAAATGCATTGTGGTTTCAATGATGTAACATGAGTAGTTTCTTCATGAATCTGACGTAATGTATAGTGAGGGTGTACATGTTTACAAGGGTTTCACAATTTGACCTCTGATTACCCCAAATGACCTTTGACCTCCACCAAAAACAATAGGCTTCTTTCACATAATTTTTTTGTGATAAAACAAATAAATAAACAAAACTCAATGTGGTACTTCTACACACTAAATTAGGTATTCTTAATCACAATTAAAATGATATCAATTACAAGGAATTATTTCCCTCTTCTTCCTCCTTAGCTAATTTTTGTGGAGATCAATTCCATTATGAAATCACAACCAATCTTGATTCTGCACTGAATATTCTCACCTGGCTGTGTACAAATTATTCTTTTCTTTTCCAGACAATCTCTGAAATTGGCCCAATTCTCTCTTTCTGTTCTTTCAAAATTCCAGCATGTAGTTGTCAAAACAGTATGTAAACCTTTGGGAAATTTATGACTAGTGGTGTGTTCTGGAATGTTTTCTTCGTTGCAGGGGGGAATTAGAGCCTTCATTGTTTGAAAGGAACTCATCTGTTGTGGTGAAAGACTTATGATCCTAATGTATTTTGTTTGTTCCTTGGTAAAACCTGCCTGGTTTAATATGTTTACCACCATCTAGCTGTTATCAATTCTTCCCAGAATTATGCTTGGGTCAAATAACTTCTGACCTCTGCAACCTGATTATTTCACCCATTTGGCATTGAAGTTGAGCAACCTGATATTTACAACTTATAGCATATTGGTACATGAAGGTATTTTCTGGTATTGAATTCCGTGACAATAACAACAGGGTGGATAACACCTTAAAGAGCATCCATCATCATTGTCAGTAAGTGCAGTGCAAGAAATGTACAAACAAAATTGATCACATGGAAATTTCTAGACCTCATCTGTAAAATAGCCATACATGGCCCACAATGGGTTGGGTTTTTGCAAAGGTGAGGGGGGTATCTGCTTATAAATATGACTTCTGCAAGAGTCTGAATTATCATCACATAGTTGTTCAGGTGTCCTATCTGCCATTTGCTATACACACACTGCCCCAATATCTTCCATTTGGGAATGTTCAACTAAATTATGTGTATTGGTGAATGCATGGTCTTATCGTGACCCAAAAAATCCTGTAAACAGAACAAACATAGTTGATCACCATCCAAAGCAATACATTATTAAAAACAATTTATGTCACACATAACAAACTCTCTACAGTGAACCTGCAACAGACCTGTCAACCTGTTTGACCCCAAAATAGGGAGAATAACATTTTTCAGGGCCAAAAAATAGGGAGAACAAGGGGAAAATAGGGAGGTTGGTAATTTTCAACTGAAATGATATAAATACTCCTAAATAAGTATAGTCTACTTATGCAATACAGTGAGAGAATCATCCAATTTCTTGTTGTAGTTTACAGCAGCTTGCTTCGCTTTCTACAGGGTTTCTTTAGTAGGCTTCCATTTGAAACAGGGAACAGTGGACTCTGGGTACTGTGACTTCATGGCTAGTATGCTAGTTAGAGTCCCACCAAGCTTGAGACTTGACCGACTGTCTGTCTTGTTCTTGCGAACTTCACTGAATAGCCTTTCCTGTTCAGCGTTACTGTGGGGAATTACTGAGCATAGGACTAATTGTTGGCTATTTTCAGAAATGTCGCAAGTGATGAAACATTAAAAAACCGGGAGAATAGAATATGAAACCGGGAGATTCGGGTAAAAACCGGGAGTCTCCCGGTAAAACTGGGAGAGTTGACGGGTCTGCTGTAAGCATCTTACACATGAATTCATGTCACACATAACAAACTATCTACAGTGTACCTGTAAGTATCTTACACATGAATTTATGGCCAACACTTTGAGTATTCTCGGTCCTTAATGGTGCATAGCAATCACATGGTGGAATCAAACTAATATGCCAGCCATAAATCACATTAAAACTATGGAACAACATAGCAACAAAGACATATCTTCACAAGACTGTAAAACAAAACTCATACAGTGTAATAAGTAATATTTTTCCACCAAACTGTTTAGTGTTATTCTTATCTCACTGTTTGTTTTGCTTTCATATTTTGGGTGGGGTGGGGGGGGGGGGAATTTGGAGCAAGGGAGAAAGGGGAATCGGATGAGGCAACAAAAGGTATACCAAAAAACATTCCTGAGCACTGCATAAACTTAATTAACAGACAATAAAATACTTGAAAGAAAGGTACAAAGGCCATGATAATTGTAGGCGATGGCTGTCCTGTCCCCAGGGGTTGGAGAAGTAGGAGGAAATTCAAGGTATTGAGAAAAGAACCAAAAGCTTTGCTCTCTGGTCCAATGGTTAAATGTTTACTCACAACCCAGCCAGCCTTCTGACATAGCGGTGGCTAACCACCTTAATATTTGACTGGTCAGTTCTTTGGTGGTCAACTGGTTTTCGAAACACCAAATTTGCTGCCTCTCCCCCAGCCCTGCCCCCACCTTTAGTCCATCACTCCCCTCTGAATTTTGATCTGCCAGACACTGAGAACTCCAGGAGGGCACTAGTTTTAAATCAGGTAGGATTACTTCAATTTTCAACAACTTTCTGTTTGAAAGAATATAACCTCTTTAAATTACTGGAAGCGTTTGAAGTAAGAAGATTATTTCCAGCTGAGATTTGTTCCTTTCCAGTCACTACTACTGGAGGCCCTGCCCATCACCACGGTAACATCATGAGGGTGGCATACCCCCAAGGGCAACAGCTTCAACCTGTCTGCAAACTGTCTCTCTCTGAAAAATATTAACATGCAGTGGAAACATGACTTTGAAAGGAAACATCGGAGCAGGGGTACTGTAGGTTAATTAAGTCTTGTGGGGATGAAAGCTCGGGTAAGAGTGGTGTAATTTGAAGTCTTAACTTCTTCTTAATGATAAATGAAGAAAGAGAATCAATGATGAATTATCCTATATTAATCTATTCTGGGCCCCATGGCTGGAGCCCATCTTAGTCCACCATATCTCATCCAGCCTGCAGAAGGGGATCCCGACTACTATGATTAGGTGGAGTTTAAAGATGTCATGTATAATCCAACAACCAAATGGTGACACTGTTATGTCTTTTGTGCATTTTCGATGCTTCTTTTGGCTAATTCTGTATTGCAAAGAAAAGACAATGTTCATTTTGAATCTCCACATGCAAGCACTAGGGCCCTATGAGAAGCTGTTTTAACATTCCCCCTCCCCCCCCCTAATTTTACTTAAGTGAAATTTCATTCTACTTAATTGAAATGCAATTCCACTTAGGTAGAAATGAATTTTAATTCAGTAAAATTGTATTCTACTTAAGAGGCCAATATCATCCAATTACACTTTGAGGTAAAGTCAACTCTACTAAAGTAAAATTGAATTCTACTTAAGTGAAATGGCATTTTACCTAAGTAAAATATATTGCCTATTTTGCTTACGTGGAAATTGAATTCTTCTTATAGGCCATGAAGTTTACTTAAGTAAAATGCCATTTCACTTGAGTAGTATTCAATTTCACTTAAGTAACATGACATTTCACTAGGTTGTCATAATGATCTTAGTTTGCTATTTAAAAAACAAAATTGATAGGGTGACTCAAAAACTGTTCAAAACAAAATTTGCAATTATTAATTCACTCTGGAAAAAGAGGCTGGGGAAGTGGCTTGGGACAGAATAGGATTATACTTCCACTCATACATAGTTTAAACAACAGTGCATGATGTACAAAGGAATTCTTTCAAATTCTTTGTTTATTCACACAATGTATCCTACCATGCTCAACTTGCATCTCCGTCCCATTGGATGAAAGTACAAATGATGGGGAGGAAAGAAGACAAAATATATTTCAATTGTTATATAATATATGGTACAATAACTTTCTCTTCTATAAGAGAACTGACATTGCACTTATGTACCCTCTATTGCAACAATAATTTATGCACAAATATGTAAACCTTAAAGAGATATTAAATATCTCCAACAAAATGGTGTGAATTTCCCTGTAGATGTTATGATTCTCTGAGTATATGGTGTGATTCACTGTGAAAATGATGTAATTCACTTAATATATGGTGCCATTCACCTAACAGATGGTGCCATTCACCTAACATATGGTGTAACTCACCTAACAGAAGGCGTAACTCACCTAACAGATGGTGTAACTCACCTAACAGATGGTGCCATTCACCTAACATATGGTGTAACTCACCTAACAGACGGTGTAATTCACCTAACACATGGTTTAATTCACCTAACAGATGGTGTAACTCACCTAACAGATGGTGCAATTCACCTAAATGATGGTGCAATTCACCTAACAGATGGTGTAATTCACTTAACAGATGGTGTAATTCACCTAAATGATGGTGTAATAGTCCAATAAGATTGTGCATCTCATCCTTACATAAGAAAAATTCCTGCAATCTAAGTGATGTTTGCTACCATGGTAGAATCAATAGCCGGTCAATGAGCTGCCCGACTTTAACACTCAGGGTCTAAATCACTCACCTTAAAGAAAGTAGTTCTTTTGTGAGGATATTTGATCTTGTAAATGTAATAAGCTATGATCAGAACCAGTAAAATCACAACTGGGATGGCTGCCAACTGCAAATAAAACACGAGCATAGCTACATCAACCTCTTGCTGATCCTTAGGGGGGCTCGTCTTTCGTCTTCCGTTCTCTCCATCTGTTCGATTGATGTCAGGGTCTTCTTCATCAAATCCATCATTCCTCTCACCCGGTAATGTCTCCTCCGTAACCATAATAATCGTGGAAATGAGCATTTCTTCAAATTGAAATATTTTGTCCATGGAAGGAAATTTAGGTTTCTCAATCTCGACGATTTTGATGAGGTAAGTTATATTCACGTTAGAACTTAAATGTGGAGGGAGTCGGCTGAAAGCTACAAGGGCAGGAACGATCAGTTTGCGCAGTTCACTAGAAATATAAATAATGAAAGTGAAAGATAAAAACATTAATCAAAAGAAATGAAAGCAATAAAATATAATACAACCCTAATATAATACTTTATAGATACTTGAAATTGAACAGGATTACAGACTAGATACTACTTGAAATAGAACAGGATTACAGACTAGATACTTGAAATTGAACAGGATTACAGACTAGATACTTGAAATTGAACAGGATTTCAGACTAGATACTTGAAATTGAACAGGATTACAGACTAGATACTTGAAATTGAACAGGATTACAGACTAGATACTTGGAAATGAACAGGATTTCAGACTAGATACTTGAAATTGAACAGGATTACAGACTAGATACTTGGAAATGAACAAGATTACAGACTAGATTCTTGGAATTGAACAAGATTACAGA
>JAIPMN010005398.1:0-13603 GCA_020650975.1 Apostichopus californicus
GTGTGTTATCAGAAAAGCCATACATATGTCACATTTGTTACAAGATATTTGTGATTAACAAGATCAAAGGCTTTTCGAAGTTGAACAAAGACGGCTCTCCTATTGTATCAATTGTCGATAGTTTCCATCCATTTATCAATAATCTTAATGAGGGCAGTTTCGCATGAATGATTCTCTCTAAATCCAGACTGGGCAATTCGTAGTAAGTTTTCAAGGTTTAGTTTAGTTTAGTAGAAAAAAGGATCAGGAGGGACACTTAAGTCCCCATCAAGGACCCTATAGA
The DNA here is from genome assembly GCA_020650975.1 of Apostichopus californicus. Taxonomy (NCBI): domain Eukaryota; kingdom Metazoa; phylum Echinodermata; class Holothuroidea; order Aspidochirotida; family Stichopodidae; genus Apostichopus; species Apostichopus californicus. The sequence goes on from JAIPMN010005398.1 coordinate 284, forward strand.
GAGAGGGAAAAAAAACTGAAGACACAAACACTCAGACCCGATTACAATGCTTAAAGTGCTTGTCCAAAGCATTCTTAAACCCATTCACACTACTTGCAAGTACAACTTCCTCAGGCAAACCATTCCACTCATTCACAACCCTATTAGAAAAAAAGTTATGCCGAATATTAATCCTACTATGTGACTTTTGGAGTTTAAGACAATGACCTCTGGTACAACTACTGTTAGCAAACATGAACAAGTCGGTAAAGGATAAATTGTCAAAACCATACACAATCTTGTAAACCTGAATCAAGTCCCCACGTATAACCTCCTAAGCTCCAGTGTGGTACTTTGTGAAAGTTGTATTTTCTCAAGTCTGGTAATCTGGTAAAACCGGTATAGAATGGATATGGGTCTATAGCCTTGAGACGTTAAGTTTGAAATTATTTTTGTAGATTGACTTAACTTTCGCTTTTTTCCCCATTTCGTAGGGAATATACATTACATCTAATACTGCTGTTTAGAATTATATGAGTCAAGCTACCAACGATCTATTCGACAGAGTATTTGAGAACAAAGGCACTGAATCCATCTTGACCAGTGGCTTTACAGAGAATTAATTGCTTTCAATGGCTTAAGAACAAATTCTTCGGATACGTACTATGGAATATTAAATTCTACACAAGCTGGTATTTTGGAAGATACGTACGACTTATAACATTTTCCAAATAATGTGAGGTGTTGAACACATTTTCGTCATAATACTGTCAAGCGATTGAGATAAACAAATTGTTAAAGGTATTTACAGTGATCTTGTTCCTCCAAAGTCGCCGTGGTCTTTAAAAACTTTAATGGCATGTATTTTAGATCCTCTTGCAAGCAGGAACTTGAGAAGAAGCCTCATTGGCTTATCAAAGCCGCAAGCTGACCGAAGTCAGTCTCTTACATTCATATTTAACGTCCAAGATTGAGAATTGTCAATTGCCAACAACTCTGTAATTGGACGACATACATTAATCTTGGAGTGACTCGAACCGGGGACCTTATGAGTGAAAGGCACCGGCGGTAACCACTGAGCTAACACTCCTTACACTCCTACAGTGGCGCGCGCATGGGGCGTGGTGGTATGGGGGAAAATCCGAACCCCCCTCCCCCCAGACCCGGACTGATTTAGATATAGGGGCCGGAAACATATAGAAAGACCTTGCAGAGGCGAATCAAGTATTTTATAAAGTATGGGTGCTGCCCTGGAATCATTGAAGCCGTGTACCCAAGAAAGAAGTAAATAATGTATAGACGTCAAGTGATCCGTTCTGGTGTTATAAGGTGATTGTGAACTTAGTGGTAAGGTAAGGCCCACATTAAAGACGTTATGTATATGGGGACATTCGGCCGTGTAGCAAGAGAGAGGGAGAGAGGGAGTAAGAGAGAGACTTAGAAGAAGTAGGGGGGGGGGGTGTGGGGGTGGATGCCGGGTGCCTAAATTATCACCCAAAGTAGACGAATAAATTGTAGAAGGCGAGGGGGTATAGCTAGTACACAGACTGTGGGAGCCCAAGATTAAAAATGACAGTGGTAGCCATGCATGTCGTGACGGAGGTGGGAAAGGGGAGGGGGGAGGGTTGGGTAGCCGGCATTGCCCTTTTTCCACCAAATTTGGTCATAATTAGAGATAGTTTGTATGATCATAATAAGCATACGTGGCCGAAGATTCCGAGTGACCGTCACAGTAATGTTGATCCACGGTCACCTGTACATTAATCACTGACTTTTGCCGCTGAAACATGGCATCGAATCTGTTGCGTTCTTACAACAGATTTCTGCCAACGACATCATACACGTGTGACGTGTACAGCATAATAGTCCTACCTATTCAAACAACGTACTGCAGAATCCCAGTCAGTAGTTTTGTTAACGATAGGATTTTGAGATGAATAAACCTACTTTAGGTCTATCCTTGCTTGCACTTAAGCAGATCTCCTCTTTGGAAAAAAAACATGTTGATAATCCAACTTGTTTATCTGGCAGGCATCTCTTCTCCAGAATACCAACATGCTGTTCTATATACGGTAAAGACAGTCCGACGGCGAATGGAATTCGCTTTTAGAATAACCGTTTCTCCGAATTTACAAAACAGAATCCCTGATCAATCAACCGCTACATTACGATTGTTGAAAGAGGTTTATAGATGCCAAATAATGGCAGAAACACAATGTACGTCGTAAACGGTATTATACTAAACATCCCAAGCCCTGATCATGTCACGGTAGTATCAATGCAATTTCCAAGAGACCCGTGATATATACTCACGTATCATAACACCGTCATGACCATATACGCTCCGGCGCGTGTAGCGAGGAAATTGCCAAGGGAGGAGCGAAGCCTGTTGGCAAACTAATCTGAGCGTAGCGCCACTATGTGTTGGCGCGAAGCGTAAAAGAAAAGCTTGGCCGAAAATGCCTCCCAGATCGCTGGATATGGCACTTCACAGGCCTTTTGAGGCTGCATCTAAACATTTTCTATTTTGAAATTACTAGCGATATCATAAAAAAATATGCTCAAGGGGGGGGGGGGGGGCGGTCACCCCGTCGCCCACTTGGCTACGCGCCTGTATAGGCTTACAGTCTAGGTGTATAAGGGGAACTGGGGGTTGAGAGTGGATCAATCAAGTTGTTTTGCTCACCGGTCAGGCTCTATCTTGGGTGTCTTTTCTTGAAAAAGTATGACATCCCCAAAACATCACTGCAGTGGTCTTCTTCCGTACAGATGGTATAGATTGTATTGACTTTGGAAATTTATCATAGTTATTTTGTGTTTGGATGTGATCATTAGTATGACTATTTACATGAGAACGAAAAGAAAGCAATAGAACATTATTGACTCCCATATATGACGGGAATAAAGCTAAAAAGTTGTAATGTATGCTTTGATCAATTCTATATGCACAGTATCTGTTCTTCTCAGGTACGACCACAAACAATTTACAATCGCTCACCAACGGCCTTTAACCTGACCATGTGTATCGCAGCTATTCCCGGGGGGGGGGGAGGGGGAAGGGAACCGTAATACCTCACATGACGTAGCATCATCGTGATCATACGGTAACATTTTCGATGTAATGGGAACTGTGTCTAGAGTCGAGGTCAAGTTATTTTGGTTCTATATTTGCTTTTATATTGAATGCGGATCATTAATTGGTGCTTAGGCTCGGTTTAATTGTAAGTTGCCGAGATTTGGAACCACTCCGGAGTAGTGAAGACAACTTCGTCCCGATTCTCTCTCTATGCAAAAATGACTGAGTCAAATATGGTATTAAAACTTACTGTGGCATAGAACGAACGAATCCGCTATTTGGTGAGTCGAGTGACGTTTCCAGACGGCGGAAAATTCATCTAGGCCTATGTACAGTCTTCGGAGCTCGGCAATGTAGATCTATATTGGTGCAAGCTATATTCATTCAGTCTATAGTGGTAGTGCAAGCTAGATTTCATTCAGTGTATGGTGGTAGTGCAAACTAGATTTCATTCAGTTAATGGTGGTAGTGCAAACTAGATTTCATTCAGTCTATAGTGGTAGTGCAAGCTAGATTTCATTCAGTCTATAGTGGAAGTGCAAGCTATATTGCATTCAGTCTATATTAGTAGTAGTGCAAGCTAGATTTCATTCAGTTTATAGTGGTAGTGCAAGCTATATTGCATTCAGTTTATGGTGGTAGTACAAGCTAGATTTCATTCAGTCTATAGTAGTAGTAGAAGTAATAGTAGTAGTGCAAGCTAGATTTCATCCAGTCTATAGTGGTAGTGCAAGCTAGATTTCATTCAGTCTATAGTGGTGCATGTGATACATTTCATTCAGTTTATATTGGTAGTGCAAGCTAGATTTCATTCAGTCTATAGTACTAGTAGTGCAAGCTAGATTTCATTCAGTCTATAGTGGTAGTGCAAGCTAGATTTCATTCAGTCTATAGTGGTAGTGCAAGCTAGATTTCATTCAGTCTATAGTAGTGCAAGCTAGATTTCATTCAGTTTATATTGGTAGTGCAAGCTAGATTTCATTCAGTTTATATTGGTAGTGCAAGCTAGATTTCATTCAGTCTATAGTAGTGCAAGCTAGATTTCATTCAGTTTATATTGGTAGTGCAAGCTAGATTTCATTCAGTCTATAGTACTTGTAGTGCAAGCTAGATTTCATTCAGTGTATATTGGTAGTGCAAGCTAGATTTCATTCAGTCTATAGTACTAGTAGTGCAAGCTAGATTTCATTCAGTTTATATTGGTAGTGCAAGCTAGATTTCATTCAGTCTATAGTACTATAGTAGTGCAAGCTAGATTTCATTCAGTTTATATTGGTAGTGCAAGCTAGATTTCATTCAGTCTATAGTACTAGTAGTGCAAACTTGATTTCATTCAGTCTATAGTGGTAGTGCAAGCTAGATTTCATTCAGTTTATGGTGGTAGTGCAAGCTAGATTTCATTCAGTTTATGGTGGTAGTGCAAGCTATATAGCTTTCATTCAGTCTATAGTATGTATGTAATGACTGTACAGTTTCACTGCATGTTTGATAGTATCAAATTGATACTTAGAACTTAATCAATTTATGACACAGGATTCAGTTAGTAACATATAAATTACATGTCACCAAAACATGAATTCCAACGCCATTTCTCTGACAAAATTCGTAAAACATTGTGTAACATGTTGAGCCATACCACGCAAATAATATTTTCTTTTCAAATCTGGCTGAATGGAGCCTCTCCAGCCAAACCACAAACCAGTGGCGTAGCCAGAGGGGCCGGGGGGCGAATATTTTTTTCCCAAACTGAACTGACACTGAAATTATTTCCTCGATTCTGATTGGCTCTCAGCGAGCACGTGATATACTTTAGTATTCAACATGAATCCCTCGATAATCTGTCGATATCAGTATGATCAACACGAACAAATTCAAGATATTCACATTAGCAACTTTCCAGAACTTTTGGTAGGTATATGAACGATAGTATATAGTGTTCTTAACACAATGAAGCAACTATTCCCAACTACTGCGCCCATTATAGGCAGTCCTCGATCGTTTGTTTACTCGCTTGACTCCGCTCTACAAAACACATGTAATGTAGCCTATTGCTATTGTACTGTGTATAGTATACAACACAATCAAACACAGTGCATTTGTAATTGTATACATGTAGCCGATGTACATATGTACGAGGTGTTTGTGTACATTCGGAGTTGCGATACTTTTTATAATCATAAATTCAAAATGTATTCAGTCAATGAATCATGATAGGCCTAGTCGAATATGCAGTGGCCATGAAGACGGCGAGCAAGTATGTGCCAGCCAGTGAGTGTACACAAAAAAGGCATTTGACGATATGTCTGTGTCTTTTGACTTGTTAACTAGTTGTATATAGCATTACAACCTAAACGTACGGAAACACAGATGTTTACCGGCACCATTAGAAGTTCTTGTACATGGTGACTTAGTAGGCCTGCATTAATCGTATATACGTATTCGTATTAGTTCGAGATCTCAAATTCACTAATATAAGCCCTATACCGCCCTTACAGTAGCTCTAGATAACTGGAAAGCCTCACATTGTATCTACATGTAGGCACACTTAGGCCTACAGACTTTAACTTAGCCTGTATAAGGCCTAAACACGTATTTTTGACATGATGCGGATATATGAGGATTGGTATGATCAACACTAACAGTGTCACATACATTCATTGATAAACGCAGACTACCATTCCGGTTTTGATCAGCCAATCAGAATCGAGGAAATAATTTCAGTGTCAGTTCAGTTTGGGAAAAAAATATTCGCGGCCGGGGGGGGGGGGGTGGCAATGCCCCCCAAATTCGTATTGTGCTACAGACTTGCCCCCCAAATGAAATCCAGTGATGTATTCAAAATACTTATTTTTTACATTCTTTTTCGAGTTCTAATCACAAGTATTCATACCTTAGGGCTCATGTTCATACTTCATATAAGGTCAGAACTTGGTAATCAGACCGAGATATTACACGTTTTGGGCCTTCAGAAACCGCGACGACTTTCTCTGCAATAGAGGTAAATTAAGTGAAAGTGTGTCATGTTCCACTGAACCATTGGATGTGTATTTGTGCAGACGAGGTGCCCATTAATACATATATTTCTTGGTAATTCCTATACCATCAACCATCACGGGGTTGCCCCCTTAAGAAAAACTTGCCTCCCTTAAAAATAGAATACTGGCTACGCCACTGCCCCAAACTAGCCAAGGTGCATGGTCCCTGACTGCAGATCATAACGGCACCGTGAGTCGATCACTATAGTAGCATAGGCCTATATGCATTTTCTTTTGAGGCCTTTTGAAACATTTACCAAGTAATTGTTTTTAAGCTCTTTCACATTGTGTTTCTCTTAAGCCCTTTTCATACGTTCGGCCAAACAGCACGGCGTGGTTGGAACTGGCCTATCATCACGCGCGTCTGTACATCGAACTCTATTATATAATATAGTCAATTGGTCACCGGGTGAGAGACCGTTCGTGGCGGGTCAGTGGCGTGCGCAAAGGGGGACCGGGCCATCCCTCCACCACCTTCGGTGATAAATGGTTCAGTCGGGAGAGTTTTGCATTCAACCAGGGAATTCGAAATGGACCCCTACCACGAGTAGCCCCCCCCCACCAATCCCCTCCCCGCCCATTCCCCCTTTCAACCAATTACAAAGTATTCTTAGCAAAACCTTGGGCTTAGGCATACTTATATGGAACTAATTTATAGTCTGAATGTGCCATATAGGACGCACAAATTGACGTCTGTTTTTTTCAGGGGGGGGGGGGCCCAAAACCCCCCTACATTCAATGGCCACAGTGCAGGGAAGCGAGAGGTGGGAGCTTTGGAAGAGATATTGATTGTTGGGGAGGTGTACACACAAGAAACCAAGTCAAAAAAAAAAAAAAAAAAAAAAATGCTAAACTGCTCTTAACCTCCAAACTTTTATAATCATAATTACAGTGAATCCATCGATAGAATATGTTGACGATAGTTTTTATGTTTCTGAAGGAAACAAAATACTGAACATCTCCTAGTGTGCTCTATTGTTTATTGAAGTTACACGTAGTTTTGGACTTCTTACAATGTATATAACAAACCAATCACTTTTTCTTCTTGTAATGTTTTATTGGGATTGGTCGCTTTTATTGATTAGACCATATCCGTTGAAGACAATTTCTCGAAAATTAAACTTGGTATTAAATGACAGTTACTCTCAATGGTTGATAAAATTGTATAGTAAATGTATTTACATAATTTAGTTTACGTTTACGCGATGTGATGATGAATATCAACCAATTTTTAGCGGGTTACAAAAAAAAACAGTGTTCACAAAAGTACTTACCTTTAGATTCTGATCCCCTCCTCCATCCGCCCAACCCCCAATATTATTACAAGACTAACCCGGCGTGTTACATTGTACCGCTAGATGTTTCGATTCCTCCAATGATATTCTGTGATCGTGCAGGCAAATATATACAAATGATTTCTCTTTTATTTTCTGAAATTTTGTAAACACTAGTGACTATTATTTTTTATCTAATTGTTATCATATTAATTTGAGGTTGATATTATGATATGTTTTTTATTGCACAGATACTGTTGCCGATCATCAAGTGGAAACAACGAGTACGGGTGGTTTGCTAATGGCAAACTGTCCGAACGGCTGGTCGTTAGAGGTTATTAAAGGAGGTGACGCAGATAATCCACCCTCTCAAGTATGTCGTAACGACAAAACTAACGCGTGGGTTTGCGGTCAAGGATTTGATAAAATAGCCGGTCATCCATTTTGCAAAAAAGGATCGAAATCTATCCTCCAATACCCCATTGCACCCAAATATAGTCAAATCTCAGAAGAGCACAAACTGTTGTTTATTCATATCCCTCTCGCCGGTGGCAACGTCATCGAAACGTCATACCTTTTTGACGATCAAAGACGAGTGGCGGGGGGACATCCCCTAGGAGGATACCATAAAATCGACGAATTTGACGCTAATGCCTTTCAAGATTATTACAAATTCGCCGTAGTCCGTCATCCGTGTTCACGACTGCACTCCGTTTGGAAAGTTTTATCTCAAACGTGGATTGACCATAAAACTGATAATAATTTGGCGGGCTATTCCTTTGATGACGTCACCTCGTCCTCATTTGAAGCTTTCATGGAAAGATCTCTTTTTCCCGGCGGAGATGTTCACATTGAAAGTAACGAACATCTTCAAACACAAGTCGGTATGCTTTTCCGTTCCCCGGGACAATTTGATATGGATCAACTCTTAGTCTTTGAAACTTGGAACCGGAGTATCCTTGACCTCGGCAGCAGAATAAATATGGACACATCTTCTTTGCAATCTGAAATGATTGATCTCGATTGTTCTAAACACTACAACTCAGCTACTTGGGCAAAGTTGACCAATCTTTACGCGATCGACTTTTGTGTTTTAGGTTATTCGATGAACCTTCACGATAGTTCTGAGCAAAACCCAAAGTTAGACTTGACGCCGGATACGCTCGCATCGCGCTATCAAGAATGTACAAGACGCCAACGGGACGATATTACACACAAGATGAGCGCAGACGGCAAAGGATACCACAGCGACGATATTAACTCTAACACGAGCTGTGTCATTAATACTTACTTCCAAAAGATAGATGCGATCAAGGAGGAAGAGCGTATTATACAGGCGGCAATCTTACAAATATGGACAGAATCGTGGACATTGGCGGGTTGGAATCCTCGTATACTTAGCGAAGAGGACGCAAAGACACACCCAGATTACCTGAGTCTTCGAGCGAAATTTGAACAGTTACCAACAAGAAATAGAAAAGAATACGAAATGTCTTGCTTTTTGAGATACGTCGCCATGGCTAACGTGGGCGGGGGTTGGATGTCCGACTATGACGTGCTACCATTTCGGTTTCCAGCTTGCTCGCCACCTTTTAAGGATTCATTTACCATCTATGAAGGCATTGTTCCAGCGTTAGTATATGGCACCAGCAAGGATTATACTCGTGTGGCGAGATTGATGGGTGACGTCGAGTGGAAGTCCAATCCAACTTTTATAGCTAGAGGTAAACCTCACGTGTCAGATATGTTATGTTTTGCTCAGTTTTTGTCAGATGGATTGGTAGACATTTTTAGTTTAGTAGAGCAAGTCGAAACCGTATTTCAGGTGCCATTCAGTTGCAATAGTACATCCAAAGAATTCCAGATGAGACGGCCAGATCCCTCACAGTTGCCCATAGCTGTACATTACTCCCATCGCAGTATCTCTGTCATATTAGAAGCAGGAGTATTAACATCTTTGCCCTTAGGACTCAATCAAACTCAAGTCATGTCCATAACAAGAGCGCAAATAATGACACTATTAAACAAGTTTCTTCACGACACTTGCTTATCCAATCAATAGTAGTACTTCGCAATTTTTGTCAGCCATATTGCAATGTGTTGAACATAATTGCGTTCTGTATGAGCAATGTTGCTTTTGCTTGTTGTAGTTTTTGAGCAATATTCTTGGATGGAAAGGATGATTGGGGTGGAAGGTGATGTGGGGTGGGGCGGGGAGTGCTAAGAAGAAAAAGGGCGGGAAGGGGTAGAGGAGGAGGGAGGGGTGGGATGGAGAAGGATCATACCTAAGAGATTTCATTAACTACCTCATATCTGTGTCCAATTCGATGTACATAAATACATAAACTAGCATTCATTTTAAATATTTTGTTATAATATAAATCGAATATATTTTTACATTTTAAATACATTTTAAATTTTATTAAGTGGAGTGTTTGTATGAAGTTTAAGATGAAATAAAGGGTAGAGGGATGGGGGGGGGGGAGGTGATCCCAAACTCTCGTCAGTCGGGCGTGGGGGAAATGATTCAGTCCGAGGAAAATGGTTCAGTCGAGGATCTATTACTATATACAGGGTACATTGCCTCTCCCTTTTTCATGCTCACATAAAGTATTTATAAGTATAACCTTGCGTTCGAGCTACTAATATAGCTCAAAGTTGTGGTCTAACTATGCACCAGAATGGATCATTTGACTTCTATACATTATTTACTTCTTTCTGGGGTACACGGCTTCAATGATTCCAGGGCAGCACCCATACTTCATAAAATACTTGATTCGCCTCTGCAAGATCTTTCTATATCTTTCCGGCCCCTATATCTAAATCAGTCCGGGTTGGGGGGGGGGGGGTTCGGATTTCCCCCATACCACCACGCCCCATGCGCGCGCCACTGTAGGAGTGTTAGCTCAGTGGTTAACGCTGGTGCCATTCAATCATAAGGTCCCGAGTTCGAGTCACTCCAAGATTAATGTATGTGGTCCGGTTACAGAGTTGTTGACAATTGACAGTTCATAATCATGGACGTTTAATATGAATCATGATGATCATATGAGTAAAGCTAGCGGAAGAACATATCCCCAGATGACATCACAGATCCCCCACTGTGATCCAACTTCTTTGAGTATAGTTGAGGGTATACCCAGTCAAAATAGGTTACATTCAATCAATCACATATCAAGTTAGGGGCAAAATATTGAAGATGGAGATTTCCAACTAGCAGTTTGGAATATTTTTCTTTTCAATATAAGTTTCAGAAATATTCGTCACTAGAAAATCCTTTAAAAATCTTTTTTTGTTTAGCTGATTTGTAACGCCTTTGGAAATCTTGGTACTAAAATCTGTTTTTTACTAGTGAAGTTTTTTATTTCATAAAATGAGAAAGACTATAGTCTCAAATTTCAAAATAAAACAATTTTACGATATTAAGTTTGGAACTGCATTGAACACTTCTAGCGGAAGTGTCTGTATTCAGCTATGTTGTCTCGTTAATCTCAAATTTGTCCTTATTCTTTCATGTTACGACGACATTCTCAAAACATAGACTTTCGTACACCGGAATTAAGCTTAACATCTCCACCCCCTCCCCCCCTCCCCCAAGGTACTATCTTCTTTTTTTCCTTGATTTTACTTCTTTTCATTTACATATATATTTTTAAAATAAAAATGTCGATTTTATCAGAATGTTACGAGTAATTTATCTCAAGATTTTGACTTTTTTTTCTATAACGAAATTTGTTTTATTTTTGTATATTTTTTTTCTCTCGCAATTTCGACTTCTTATCCCCAAAGTTCGACGAGTTTCTTTAATAATGTCAAAATTTCTCATTTGCATGGAATAAATCTCGGTAATTCGACTGTTTCATGTCCGACAGTTAAATTTCGAAACTTTATCGAATTTTAGGAAATTTCTACTAAATTTCCTTAAAAAAAAAGACAAAAAAAGATTCGAGCAATAATGAATTGATTGTCTGGCTGTCCGTTCGCTAGCTGGAGGATCGAGTAACGTCGTGGACTGCATTCCTAGGTTTAAAAAAAAGAGGTTCGGGATAGTGACATATACTCCTGGTCCGCTCTGACTCTCCACCCCACCCACCCCCCTCCTACGTCGCAATCATACGCTTATGATTTATAACATAAGTTCCTTGCAATGAGTACCGATGGTCAAAAGAATGTCGTTTTCTTCTTAGGAATTATAGTGTTTGACATCTTAACCAGACCGGAGGATGTGTGGTGGTTAACATTGTACTTTAAAACTACATGCAAGCATTAATGTCGTGAAACTGATAGCAACAGATGTTAAAAGTTAAAGGGATATTCCGATGGCAGATAATGGAGCAGAAATCAAACTACAGTATGAAATGTTTCCCCGAACGGAAATAAGGGCGGTATTGAAGAACTTAGCATGCATTGACTACGGATGTGTGACCAGGCGCGTAGTCAAGTAGGGGTGGGGGGGGGGGGCGAAGGAGGCGACCACCCCCTCCTTGAGCATAGATATATTTTTTTATGATATCGCTAGTAATTTCAAAATAGAAAATACTCAGATGCAACTTATAAGGCTTGGGAAGTGCCATTTCCAGCGATCTGGGAGGCATTTTCAGCCAAAATTTTGTTGTACGTTTCGCGCCAACAGATGGTGGCGCTACGCTTAGATAGTTTGCCTACAGCCTGGGCTTCGCCCTCCCTTGTCAAATTCCTCGCTACGCGACTGTGTGTGACCTGATTAATCCATACATCGTGCCGTAAGATTTGTCACAGGGATTCTACTCGTTGGCACGTAAGGTTGGCATGAAATATACATTTTTGTGTAGTAATTTTGGAAGGTCAGTAAAAGTGACTCCATAGTTTTCCATGTAGAGAAACGAAAAAGAGAAATATATTTCATAATATAAGTTTAAAAAACCCACATCAATATTTCGTCCCTAATTTGATATATCCAGGTGCGTATCCAGGGGGGGGCGTTGGGGGCGCGCGCCCCCCGGGTAAGGAAAAGAGGAGAGAAAAAAGAAGAAAAAAGGGGAAAAGAGGGGAAAAAAGAAAAGGAGGAGAGGAAGGAAAAGAAAAGAAAAAGAAGAAAGAGAGAAAAAGGAGAAAAGGAGGGAGTATAGAAGATAAACGCCAAGACACCGGGAAGAGAAACAGGAACAGTCATAATTACAGCGCTGATCCCTATGATATACACAGGGTAGCCAGTGACAGATCGAGGATTACGGAGGGGACGTGCGCCTCACCCTACCCCTTACACCGACAACTCCATTTTTGACGTTTCCATTTTTCTTCTCACACTAATGTATCTATATATATACTATATATGGTCTATCATAACGCGTGTGTGTATGGACGCCTTAAACAATTGTACAATTGTGCTATGGAACCAACTGTGGCTGGTCTTGAACTCGACCGAGTCGTCGGGAACACGACGCATTTCGGGAAGGGGGCGACCGCCCCCCCCCCGAGCAAATTTTCTTTATGATATCGCTAGTAATTTTAAAATAGACAATGCTTAGGTGCAACTTACAAGGCCTGGGAAGTGTCATTTCGTCATTCGTTAAATAAATTCTTTCATTGAAGTCTCAACATTGGACTATTTCTATATTCCCAATTATCTGCATACCATAAATTGAACAATTTAAAGAAAAACTTTAAAACTGTCTGCCTTAAAACTGTCTATGTGTGTAGACAAAGGCGTAGGAGCCCAATTGGATTTGGGGGCTGTAACGACTTGCCCGAAAAATATAACCACAATTTTTCGCGCGCGGAGCGCGCGTTCAACATCTTAATGTCAATATCATATAAGCAAGCATTGGTCATTATAACGCATGGCATCGTGTACCGTACGGTCCGTGGAAGTTGCGCTGTATACCGCCGGATGCTAATGTAAACAACCAAATGTCTTATGTAGATGGAGAAAAAGCATACAGGTCCAATTATGTCAAAACTCTCTTTTACAGTAGTC
>JAIPMN010005399.1:0-30847 GCA_020650975.1 Apostichopus californicus
TTTGGCTCGCTTGACCTGAGTTTCGTTTGTCAGTATGGGATGGTTCGGTAGTGCCGTTTGGCCGTGACGTTTTGTATCCCGCATGGCGGGTCACGTAAAAAGCACCCGCTCTAACACTCTCCGAAAAATTATACTATGCGAGAGTGCATATACAGGTCTAGTACTAGTAGTGCTGAGATGGGTACACACAGTGTATACACTACAGTGTGTACAATATCGTACGCATATAGGCTATCGAAACTTTTCGGCAACGGTTTCCGAGCTTGGTAGTCCAATAACCGCGCATGCGCAATGAATTAATTGTACGCCTCCCAGCAAAAATCACGATATCTGGCCTTTAATATTTTAAGAGTCTTAGCTGGATCATTTATACCCTATTTAGTGGTTGATTTAACCAATTTGATGCAGTATTCATCAAAATAGGTCAGTTTGAGAAGTTTAATTCTGATCTGAACGTTCAAATTGTGCCGATCTCTCAGCGTGCACCCTCCCTAGAAGAAAAGCCCGCGCATTTCAGTTCCGGCGCGACCAGCGAAACCCAGCGATCGTGAATCTGATGCACTACAGCGTTGTAAACACTTTGCCTTGGTCTAAAGATTTGGTCGCTATCATGTTAAAATTGGAATTAAATGCCCTGAGAGGTGAGTACTACGCCATGTACCCTAGGACTAGGCTACGCTATCTAGCCTAGGCTTGCCCTGTATCACATTCACATCACTCCAATCCTTGTTTCGTTTCAGGTTTGTCAAACTTACTAATACTACTAGGCGAAGCATAGTCGTAACGTTAGTTTAGATTAACTAAAATGTTAGGCCTAAACGATTAAAATGCTAAAGAAAGTTTACATATAGGCTAGGTCCTAGGTCCTATGCCTTTGTTTATATTTTGCATCCGCGAAATTTGTATCCATGTGCATCACAGTATTTTTTGTGTATTATAGCATAGGCCTAGCCTAATACTATTAAGTACACTAACCGAGGCCTACTTGTACTAGCATTGCAAGTACTACAGTACTACTACTAGCATAGGCTTGAACTACAAGTAGTGTGAATGAGTTTAAGAATGTTTGGAAAAGTACTTTAAGCATTATAGGCCTAATCGGTTCTGATCTTTTGTGTCTTTAGGTTTTTTCTCTGCCATAGGGTCATTGATGTGTATTTGACTGTCCCTCCTGATGCTTTTCTTTTCTACTATTATTATTAGTTTATTACTCAAAGAAAAAAATAACGTATCTAAACTAACTAGGCTAGGCCGGGTCTTACTAGCTGTGACCTAGCCAAGGTGGAGCCTAATTAAAATCACTATTCGCTTGAATTGGGTACTTTCCAATTGTTCTCAGTCATTATCAATGAACAATCAGGGTGACTGATTTCTAGAGCTGAGGTAAATTGACCAAAGGTGACCATATTTGAATATCTGGCATATTTAGGGCCAATGCCATTTCGATGCATGCAGAAAATGAGGGCATCCATCCTAGTAAACTCTAGGCTCTGACTAGGCTAAGCCTAGTTCCATGTGCAAGGTAAGTTTTAAGTCTTCATGGCTTGTAAGACTGTTTGTATAGACGTACAGAAAAAAGCACTTTGCTTATGATAAGAGTTGAAGTTGGGCTGACATATTTTTTACCTAACGATAATTAATAGTTGTTCTGAAGTCCATACTGTATATTCTGGTGGTACTGCCTGCCACATTGCAGATAAACTAATTGTTCTGTTTATTAACAAAATACCAAGATCTCTCACTTTATGGTAAGGGGCACAATTCTCAAGAGTAAACAGCCACCAACAAGTTTTTAACAAATAAGCTAAATGATCAATTTAATTTACAGGAGGGGGAGGCTTCTGACTACCACTGTACTCTATTGTACCGTGTATAATTTTTAATTTTGGGCTCAAATCCCTTTGAATTAATGCATGACGTCGCACACCCCGCCTCTCCATTCTCCACTTTTGAAAAGGGATTGTATCTTGTGACCATAGGTGCAGCAGGACAGGAGGATTGCGAAGGGGGGGGGGACATATTGATATTTCAATGAAAACATTGGCAATGTGCTGTTATCTCTGGTAGGGTCAAATAGAACCCATTCATTAATGAGACACCATATTGACTTTTACTTTTCACATGGCACAGTTGAGAACTAGAGTACCACAAAAATCTTCGGGCATTACAACCCCACCCCTACCAACCTTATTGAATTGGGCCCATACAAAAGAAAACTTTGAAACTAAAAGTAAAGTCACAGATTATGATCTTTACCCACTGTTCATTTATTGCTTGTTTTTCTTCTACAACTAACAGTTGGCCTTGAGAGGAATAGAGAAGGAGAAAGTAAAAAGGAGCAAATCAAGAAAAAAAATAGACGCTCCGCTTCTGAAGAAGTAAGTTGTGACAGAAAAGTTCTGTCATGGATGGCAGAAAACTACTTGGAACAATGTCCTGTCCTCCATTTCCCGGTAGTAGCCAGTGCTCGAAAAGCCAACAAAGTGGTTGGAAGGCTTCAACTACCAGCGCATAAACTGCCTGACAAAAGTACAGGTGATGGCACTCCTTCAAATACAAGTGCATATGTATTATTAAAAAACAAAACAACATTGAGGATAAACTTTTGGATGGGTTTATGGAGTGGAGGAAACTAATATTTTCATTTGCATGTCACCCATTTTATTGAGACAATGAAGATAGTACTTACCATCTCGTGCGGTGTCAGGATCATGGCTTTCATTTTATTTGCCCGCAGTCAACCACCAACAACTTCCTTTCCTCTTAAGTTTAATACCCTAAGAATAGGCTGCTTTAGTGTTATTGGATTATACTATTGGCAGGACTATCCAACATATAGTGTAATATAAAATTCAAATGTCGTTTGCATAAGGAGACTGTTATGTGTGAGAGCTTTGAGGCAGCACATGCTTTTCATTTTTGCAATCAATCCCTCAATAATGTATCATTGTGTAGTAGGTCTGGTTGCCCTTTTTCACACTGAAGGTATGGCAATTCTCCAATTTCTATTATTCTACAAAAACAAGTCAATTTGCCCCGACCCTCCCCAAACCCACAAACCCATAGCTACAGTACAAGTATGTTATCTAGACTAGTCTACAGTGAATCTCATTGAATGACACAAATGTCAGTAGGTTTATCCCAAGATAGGTCTATGTATAGTAGTTAAGTTAATATGGTTGGCCTAATGTATTGTCATGCAACTGGAATAAGTGAGAGTGTGAAGGCAGCACACACCATATTGCGTGGTGTGAAGCTTTGCCACATACTGTTTACTGTTTCTGTTAGTGGCTGAATAATATTGTGTAACACTGGGGGCATATATCCAATAGATCAGTAGACTATACTGTATATGATAGGCGGTTGGCCTAAGGTATTGTCATGCAAGTGGAATAAGTGAGAGTGTGAAGGCAGCACACACCATATTGCGTGGTGTGAAGCTTTGCCACATACTGTTTACTGTTTCTGATAGTGGCTGAATAATATTTGGTCTACACTGGGGGCATATATCTAATTGATCAGTAGACTATACTGTATATGATCTAGGCAGTTGACTATTTGATGACCCATTAGCAATTTTGACATAAATTTACAATATAGGTTTCTCTTAGTTATGAGAGTGTTAGTATATTTCAAGAAATCACTAGTGTGTAGAGTGAGCAATCAACCACCCATCCCACCCCTCCCCCCCCCCCAAGCCCAGAACAGGCTATTGTACAGTAGGTTCATCGAATGGTACAAATGTCAGCAGGCCTACACAAAGAATAGCATAGGACATTTTAATGTGGTATGCAATATTAGCTGACTTATTTGTGAGAGTGTGAAGGTAGCACATATGATCTAGGTAGGCTTCAAGCTTAGCCACATGCTTTTCATTTTGCAATCAATGGCTGAAATATTCTATCATTGTGTAGATTTTGCACCACAGTATGTTGCCCTTTTTCACATTGAAGGTATGTCAATATATTACATTTTCTTGTTGTGCAGTTTCCTTCCAAATCATCTATCCATATTCCTCCCCCTAAAATTTTAATTAAAAGCTGCCACAGTTGTTGAAATGTTCCCCAGAAATTTTCTATATTGATAGAAATATCAGTTTTTGGTTCCGATGATAATTTGTAGTCATGCAGTTGGATGAGTGTTGTGTATGTGATGCCTTGCTTTTAAACATGATATCTCAAGAAAGGAATCTTGGACTAATTTCATATTAAGTATGTTGTTGTGACATGTTGAGTTCAAGAATCAAGATCCCTATTGTTTTTGGTGGTCAAAGGTCATGTGTGGTCAGAATGTGAAAACCTTGCAAACCATATCTGTATATGCTGAGCACAAGAAGACAATGTTTTCGGTCATCAGCTGCCAATGTGAGTATTGTTTGTCCCGTCTCAATGCTCTCTGTAATTGGTCTAATGCAAGTGGCGGCAACATTTGGGATCGATCTAAAGCAAAAGAAGGTACACATTTTCATGCACTTAATCAACAGTCTTTCTCCAACATGGAGATGATTGTATTGAACTTGGTTCCTTGCTGTGGAATTTTCTCTTCGTTTTATTTCTGTCATAGCATGTGTTGGGTTGGCATTTTGCTTGTGGCGCATGAATTAGGGCGCATTGATTGTGTTTAGAGAGGTAAGTTTGTGACCTGTCCTTTTTTTTTTCAATTAGCTGTACAGGTTTTCCTTCACAGAAAGTACTCATTCTCTGCAGACGTGTTAACAAGGCAATGGTCATCTGAGGTCAGCAGAATGTGATTTCAAATCCATGTGAATAACATGATGTTATTAACTGGACTGGATTTATTTATTTTTTCATTTGAATATTCTTGTTGGTCAATCCATGCCATTTTCTCCACATCGACCATCATGGATGTGGCTGAAGTAGTGTGTTGCCACATGTCCTTAAGGAAGAATTCGGGGGGCTGTTAAGTTGCAAAGGAATGGGTCGCTCAGCTTAGACACATACAGTAAGATACTTTTCTTTTGGAGAATGTATACATAAAATCATAACAAAAGGTCAAAGGATATTTCTGAACAAGAAATGCTGCTAGTGAAAATTGTTAACTCTGTGAGCCTATTATGTGCAGTTTTAAGTAGATGTCATTGTTAAACATAGATTTTCAAAAATCTTGAAAAATCGATTTCAGAATACTTTTGGTATTTACTGTACATAAGTGCAGTGAATGTGTTTACATTTAGATTCTCTGACACAGAACAATAATTTGAGTTCCAGTGTCCTATCAAATGGAAACTGATGAGCTCTACAGCAGTTTTAAAAAGCGCTACAAAAGATGTCAATGATGCCATCTGTGATCTTTCAAAGCAACGCTAGAGTCAATCAGACCCCCCCCCCCCCCCGACAATAAAAGTTTGCCTCTCCCATGAACAACTCCTGCCCAAAGGAAGCTTGATGTCTATGCTGAAAACCCTTATACCTTGCCTTCTTCTGCTGTTCACTGTGACAGGACACAATAAAAAGAACTTAACAATGATAAAATCGTGTGTGTTTTCCTTTTCCTTGTGCTTTTCATTATTTTGCCTGTACTCAACAGTGTCCCTCTCCACCCCACCCTGTCTGCATGTAAGATGGAACTAATGACACTGTTAAGGTTCATCAAATACTACTAGTCAGAGCCTGACAATGTTCCGCTCTCCCCCCCCCCCCCACCTCAAACCCCCATGTTTTCATGTGGGACTTATTAATTGTGTAATTAAAAAAATAATAATAATAATTTTAGACCTTTGACATGACATTTGCAGTCACAGGCCCTTTTAATTTGTTTCCATTGTCTCCCTTCTCCTACACAAAGACCAGATGTGCTTTTGTAATCGACTACTACAAGCTTCCTAGGAGACAATAGTAAATAAATTTGGAAAAAAAAACACCCCTTCTAAAAGCAACAATACCCCTCCCCATGCTGGTATTTAAAAATCCATACAATCCAGTGAATCCATTAAGTAACAAAGTATAATTTTTGGGTAAAATCAATTGCTGATTTCTACATATTTATTTGACATTATTACAGTACAGTCATGATGAGATTGAATATCTGGAATGATGTCCTAAAGAAAAAAAGCATGATGGGCGATGTATGGATAAAATGATGGTTGCTGTACATAATAATAGGATCATTTAAAGCAAGCAAACCCTCTTATTGTAGCATGAAATAGATCATTTTTATAAATCTATGGCTGATATTATAATAGTACTAGTGACTAATTAAGCAAAGTTTCTGTACAACTAGCCTATAATGATAATTTAGGAAAAAATGCAACATGAAGCATCCACTTATGCTATATATTAAACAAGGAAAAAATATACAAATCAGACAATACTGAACATGAAATAACCCATAGCATGTACTTTGCGACAATCAATCCAAGACGACAAATAGTGATTCCTTGCCGATATGAAGCAAGTTTGGATGCAAGATTTTTCAACTTCCTGCGGTGTTGACCCAATATGACCTTTGACCGACATTAAGAACAATAGAGTTCATGTAATCACCAAGTGCCAACTACATACCAAGTTTCAAGTTCAAGCAACTTCTTGTGAATAATTAGGAAGCCATATGCTTAAAGCTCAGTAAACATTACTATCTTTTAATGAACTTTCACGATAGAAAGAATCAACCCTTCATAATAGCACATTCGGATATATGTGTATGGTGTACGTACCCTACATATCATTGCACCTTTTGAAAACTGTCTTCTTAATTACTATGCGCAAGAAGCGTCACTGGGTTTACTCTTTTTTATGTCCAGTGTCTATTGGCATTAAATTGTGAGCTCCTCTGAGTACTGTTATTGGGAAGGGTAAGTAGGATCTGGCTGCAATTGAGTTAAATATTTGGGCATTCAGTCAATACGTAAGAGAATAATACAAACCCAACATTTGGCTTAAATGTATTGTACTTGAATGGTTGGTATATAAAATAGCTGAAGTTACAGGTGCTGCATTTATTTATTTTATTTTATTAATTAAACTTGATCACCCTCAGTGACACACGCTTCAAGAGTCGCAGTTAAATATGATATGACTAGAACTAAGAACATGTTTGCAGAAGAGTAACATCCCAACTACCACATAACTATTTAGCAGCAGTACCAATATTTACATCTTGCTGCTGAAGTGTTCGGTCCACTTGCTGAAGTACTAGCAACCGAGGACTTGGGCTCTGATTTTTTTCCCCTCATGGCCACCTTTTATACCTATGGTTAAAAGGGGGAAAAAAGGAGGAGAGATATATGTGACAGATAAATCAGTCTCATTAGTGCACTGCAGTACTAGTATCAAATGACAGTTTCATAGAAAACTTCATAATTTGCCTAACATTTTACATGTTTCATGGTTTAACCTACAGGTACATTACTTTATGCCATATTTGTCACTTCTTTTTATTCTCATAATTTGGACCTCGAGAATGCTCTTTTCCTGGTTCTGTATGCCTGGTAGTTTAGTTTTGATGAATAAGCACAATTTTTGCAAAACCCCTAGATTTAGCCACCTTGAACGAAAAGAAACATGCTAGAACACAGGAAAAGTAGCAAAGAAAAATTAACACACTAATGGTGGTAAAAATTGTCTGAAGTATGGGGAAAATAATAAATATAAAAAGTTGTGAATAATTATGTCTCGATCAATCAACAAATTCCAACTATAGGTAACATAACATAGTTCAAGCACTGCAAATAATTTGAGGCTATTTCTTAAAAATGCCCCTTTACTAGTTTCTAGGCTTCTTGGCAAAGGTGGGGGGGGGGGAACGGCTGTGATGGTGACCTTTGTTTGGTGTTAAGTTCACTGCACAATTATTATACGTACAATGCTACTCTCCAGAGTTCGTTCCACAGATGATGGGCCAAATCAACTACGGAGCTCCCACACTGTATATGCCTAGTCATCTGACGTATCCACGTGAATCACAGTTAAGTTAAAGGTATGCAGTATTGCCCCCAAATATGCCAGAAATTGAAATATTGTCATCTTCGGTCATAATTCTTAAATTGGTTTTATTACCACCTTTAAAACAAATTCAGTAAGACTCGGAATTATCATCACAGGAACTTCAGAATTTATCAACCTTAGCAAAGGTCAATTAAACCAACAACACACAATGGCTATACCAAATGGCTATACCTGACTTAAAAAATTTGTAACAATGGTATTCTTACATATTGAAAGAGCAGTTCATAGATATTTGAAACAAATATTTTGCATGCACCTATGTAAGTTGGTTTGCATGAATAGGACAATATTGCATAAAAGCACTATTCGCATTGGTAAACTGTGGCCAGCTGACATTATTTCACCTAAGGAAGGGCATACAGGTAGTTGGAGAAGAACTTTTATAGGGACTGTACCTTTGTGTTTTTCAATGGATGCTCACGGAACATCTGATGCATCCACCAACATCATTTCCCTGTCTGTAGACACTGCATCTTATTTCTCTAACCGTAAAAGATGCAGTTCTTTAAGTATTCTGAAAAGAAAGAAATGAATATATTTTATCTGCTATTTGAAAGGAAAAAACACCATTAATGTTACTGGAAGAATAAGATTTCAGTTGCGAGCATATTGCCATTAACAGATAGGTAGCCTACTGTAGGCCCCTAAAGTGGACCATACACTGCATTAAGGTAAACAATATATTACTACTGCTAACGCAAGTTAGCTCTATACATTTTCACCGCTGACGCACGAAAGTTCTGTACAATATGACGTAACATTAACTTTTGGCATGTTCGATGTTGACAAACGATGGGGGAGAGTGGTTTTTAGATAATCCTTGTATTAACTGTAATGCGTTTAAATCATTACATAAATTAATGTCAATCACTTTTGAGTTATAAATGATTAAAAAAGGGGAGCTGAGTATCATATCAATCTCTTCAATGGCTTTGTAATATTTCAATTAATAACAATGTATATTCTCAACACCAAAAGGTAATGGTACAGTCCAAGTTGAAACTGACGAGATTCAAGCGAAAATAAGGTGGGGAGGAAGCTTGCCGTGTAGAATATCTGTTTTGAATTGTAAACCGGATTACAAGTTTTCGTGAAAAATGCTTTATAGACGACTATTTTTTCGTTTTAAGGGTGCAATTTCGTACTAAATCGTTCGAGCATTTCAAATTTTGACATCCAAAGTACCAAACCGAGTTTCGTCTGTCGGATAGGTAAGGAATGGAGCATAGGCAATAGCTACGAAAGATCAAATTTCCCGCGAATACCGCAAGATCCTTGTTGAATGCCCGAGGCAGCAAAAATCCGTACCACTAAAGGGCGGATTTTCAAATGTCCCTGTCCCGGCCTCTGACACTGTACCACCTGATGCTCCTGTAATCGCCCCAGTGTCCGACACTAGCGCCCCGGTGGAGGCTTTGTTCCCCCTTTCGTGTCCGACCTCTCCCCTGATCGAACTTGCCGAGACTGCCAGCCTGCCCACTGAGGCAGAGCAGGACAAAACGGCGGAGATGGTACTAGCGGAGTGGCATGCGGCGCAGGACGCCGCTTGTACTGGTTCACCGGTAGCTACGCCCGCTATCGGTGATACTAGTCGGGCCCCGAGTCAACCGGCCCAAGAGACATTAAGTGGCCCAGATTCTGACTCGCCAATGGAGGACTGCATTACAGCCTTATTAGTTGTGGCTAAGGAGTCCTCCGATTGGTTTGACGAGACGAAACAGGCCACTGATGTCATTGACTCGAGTGGCCCTTCCACCCTACCCGCAGCCGCTTCTGCTATACCGGACACGATGCTCGCTAGTGTGCTGGGGATGAGTTTTTCGTTTCGCTGCGTGCGGGTCGTCCTTTTGTAGTTTTTTGAATGTTTGAGTGGGGGGTTGGGCGTTTTGTCTCTGCAGGTCGGCGGGCGATATGTTTTTTTGGCTCGCTTGACCTGAGTTTCGTTTGTCAGTATGGGATGGTTCGGTAGTGCCGTTTGGCCGTGACGTTTTGTATCCCGCATGGCGGGTCACGTAAAAATCAATATTGATTCTGAGACATACCACTATTTTTGCTTTCGTGGAGTGCGGACGTGTTTTCGGCTGCTCTCCACTTTTCGTTCACCACACACTGTGTTTTTTACGTTGGCCTTTCAATACTTTGTAGTTTGTTTAGTGTAGTTTTGGCTTTGTTTCGTGGTTTTCGTAGGTGCGTGGCTTGCCACACCCCTAGCTGTCATGGCGGTTCGCCGTGACAGCAAAATCGTATTGAGTTTTTCGGGGGAGGCTAAGGTCGTCCCCGGACAACTTTTTTTCAGTTTTGCGTTCTGTTGGTTTAAAGGTCCCTGGAGAGGTTCACGCGCTTCAGCGTAAACCTCTCCGGGGTATGAATTGTTTTGATGTTAGATTCACTTCGGAGGCTGCCCGCGTCCGAGGCGTCCATGTGTTGGAGGGAGTTGGGGGACTGAAGGTCACACCGTATGACAGTTCGGTGTGAGTGACAGTCCTCCACCCGGATGAATATTGGAGTGAGTTAGTTGTTTGGTCCGTGTCCGTTTTCTTTGCACGTAAAAAGCACACCTCCACCTTCCTCTGAACATGTCTGAACAGGTTGTTGTGCGGACACTGGGGCGTTTTGGGGAAGTGACCGGCTACGAGGAGCCGGAATTCCTTGAATGTAAGGTTGTCAAGACCGGGACGAGTTAGAGTCGAACTCAAGTCCGATATCCCCTCGACCTTGTGGGCTAATGGGCACAGGGCCCACATTGCATACCCGGGCCAGCCACGCACTTGTTGGAGGTGTGGGCTAGAAGGGCATGAGGCCAGGTTGTGCCCGAAGAAACGGTGTAGCCGCTGTTTACAAGTTGGGCATACCCTGGCCGAGTGTAAAGGGAATATCGTTTGCAACTCGTGTGGGAAAACGGGCCATCTCGCCCGTTTATGCCCAGACCGCTCGTACGCCGCGAGAGCGGCTACGGCCGTGGTTGAAGCGGTCCCTGTCCCGGCCTCTGACACCGTACCACCTCATGCTCCTGTCATCGCCCCAGTGTCCGACACTAGCGCCCCGGTGGAGGCTTTGTTCCCCCTTTCGTGTCCGACCTCTCCCCTGATCGAACTTGCCGAGACTGCCAGCCTGCCCACTGAGGCAGAGCAGGACAATACGGCGGAGATGGTACTAGCGGAGTGGCATGCGGCCCAGGATGCCGCTTGTACTGGTTCACCGGTAGCTGCGCCCACTATCGGTGATACTAGTCGGGCCCCGAGTCAACCGGCCCAAGAGACATTAAGTGGCCCAGATTCTGACTCGCCAATGGAGGACTGCACTACAGCCTTATTAGTTGTGGCTAAGGAGTCCTCCGATTGGTTTCACGAGACGAAACAGGCCACTGATCTCATTGACTCGAGTGACCCTTCCACCATTCCCGCAGCCGCTTCCGCTATACCGGACACGATGCTCGCTAGTGGACCTCCTGTTCCTGACAGGGAGGTCCACTCGATCAAGGTTCACTCGGAACTAAGAACTCTGCTACCTCGTAGGAAAAGGGGAACACTGCCAGGGGCCTGAAAAGACCCATATTGGGAACACTTCGCAGGTAATGCGCAAGCCTGTCGTCTACTATCGGGACGGCGTACCCCGGATGAATATTGGAGTGAGTTAGTTTTTAGGTGTGGGGGGTTGTGTGGTCGTTACATAATATGGGTTGGGGGGGGGTTCTGTTTGTGGTTTGGAGTTGGCTTTTTGGGGCTGGTTTGTAGAGCTTTGTTGTTTTGGTTCTGTTGGCCTTTTGGTCCGTGTCCTTTTCGCGTTGCGTTGAGCGCTGCGTTGTGTGCGTTTGTGGGTTGGTGGGGGGTTTCTGTTTGTGGGTTTTCGGTTGGGTTTTGGTGGTTTGGCGGACTGGGATTGTTTTTGGTTTTGTTGACCTTTGGTCCGTGTCCGTTTTCTTTGCACGTAAAAAGCACACTATTTTCGCCGCAGTTGCTGATTACTTACCTGTATGCGGTGGCTGCCAATTCTTCGATCACCTGGTCCCGTTGGTCCCGTCAAGGACCAACCTGACGGTGTCTTCACAGCTCCTTGAGCACCTAAAATGTTCAAGTGTGTCTGCTCCAATTAACAGACCCACTTCTTCTGACTGATGGTCCTCCCATTGGATAGATTGTAAATGCTTCCACTTACCTAAATCTTGTGCCCTAGGAATGCTCTCGATCGCTGCTGGAAATCATATTACCTTTTATTCGCGTTTCTCTAATACGCTGAACTTGACCCTTTAACGTGTCAATGTAATCACCTATCAACGCCTTTATACACGGAATTTGACCTAAAAGAAAAAATTCTCTCTTTTTCTGCGTCTTTGTGATAAAAGGAATGAGGACGGTTTCCAAAAATAACTGATCATTTATCACAAACTGAATGTTCTGTTTGAAGTTGATGACAAAAAAAGGAAGTGTAAACGACTTTGTTTTGGAGGTGTTTTTTGACGCCACATAAACTGCATATCTTTTGGATGTAGGACTCGGCAAACATCAAATGCTTTACAACCTGTAATGGATGGTGGCCTTTTGGACAATGTTTGAATTTTGAAGGCTAGAGGTGGATATATTTTTGGCAGTGTTTTTAGGTTGATGACAAGAAAAAGTGTAAAAAAGAATGAATAATGGAGCATTTATTTGTAAGATTGCAAGAAATGTAGAAAATATAGGTAGAACAGGATTTTGGCTCAAGGTGAAGATTTGGGTGAAAGGTTTTGGGGCTGTTCTTTTTGTTATTTATATTTCCTTGACTGAAGTAATGTTGTTGTTTTTAAGTTTATTTTGCACATTATCGGAAGGTTTGCACTAAGGAGGGTCGGGTAGGTCTTCTGAACAGATGTCCAAACCGGTAGACATCACTGCAGCAGTCACTTAATACGTAGGGTATGTAGGGTTCTCATTACATGTAAGAAGAAAAGTACCATCTTCTTGCTTCTCTTCATAGCAGATAATTGTTGTTGTTTTTGTTGTCTCTGCCAGTTCTTTTGGCTGAATTTGAAAAAAGAATACCAGGTGATATATCATTGCTTTTTAATAGGGAATAGTTTCAAGTATTAAATAAGTCAGTGGCAAAATACTGTTACATTACCAGTGATGTAACATTTCTGAACCAGTAATCCATTGCAGCAAAAACCAATAATTATAATGCATAATTTTTGTCAAGATTGATTTACAAGAGTGGGAGAAAACAATTAAGTTCTGCACTTTCTTGAAATGGTCTGAAGTATCCCATAAATGCTTTTTCACTAAATAATGAAACACTCAGTTACAATAGTCCACTTTTGAAAGGTACACCTTCCAGTAATACGGAAGTTCCATTTTTTAATGACAAAACCCAGAGTGTTTAGTGATTTGTTGTTTCCTAGCTATTGAATTACTTTCAGTTCATGGAATGATTAATCATGATGAAGGCTAACAGAACGAATATACAAATCGGGTACGTTTTCATTATGAAATGAATTTACTTGTTGCAAAATCACTAACATGTTTCAGTCAAGTGAAGTGTCAGGTATGTTTATGACAGGGTCACTTACCTAGTTTCATATGAAATAATATTTGGGTAAATTTGTGCGCACTTTGATAAGATATGTGAATGTATTATTAACATATGTGGGCGGTCTGAGATGTGGGAGGTTTGCAAGATCTGATTAGAGTGTGGTAAATGGCTGAAGATATGTAGTAACAAATTGTTTAAAATAAATTGATTCTACTTATCACTCACCATCAATGCAGTTTGTTTTGGTGAACTAACATTATGAAAATAACATTATGATAAACACCATCATAAATCTATAGTAACATAATTAAATATCAAATTTTAGTTTGATGGGATATCGAATTATTAACTTACAGAAATCGTTGTTCTTGATGTTGTGGAAAGGCTAGTTTCCCCCTGGAAGTAGTAAGTGATTGCATTCGTTATTTCTATGTAGTCTCCTACAGGCCAATTTCTTTTCTGCCTGGTCTCTCCAAAGTGTAACCCTGCAGGTCCCAGTTGCATCTTGCGGAGCGATATTTCTTATTTTAACAGGCGACGCTTTGACTTAGACAGTAAGCCAGAATTCAACTTTCCCTTCTTGCAACATTTTATTAATTATGTAAAGAAATTTTATAATACTTACCCAATGGTAAGACTTTGTTATGTTTTTTTTCATTTCCATGAACAATTTCAAAATGAATATGTTGAGAATCATGTTGCAGTAAATAGTACTTATTTTGTGCAGTCTTATTTAATACAGTGTATATACTGTATACATGTATACAGTGTATATATTTAGGCAATTCTAAAGCAACAACAGAATAAGTCAGCTTGGGGGAGACTGCAGACCACAAAAGTCTTCAAATCACCTACAGGGTTTCGATGGAAACTCTTTCATTGAAGAATAAAAACAAGTGTTGCTATAGGTACCTTATACCCAAATAAGTTTGTTTACTGTTAAATGACCCTGGATGGGAAAGGTGTTATCTATATCTTCCTGGATAAGCTGTCATAATAGGGGTAGAAATAGATTTAATGCTATATGGCCCAGAAACACATGAAATGAAATGGGGGTGTAGGCGGTTTTACACTATCTAACGCAACGTAGTGGCCAAGAACCTGAAGTATTTTTAAGGGAGGGCCCGAGGAACATGAACTTATAGCATGCTCCTCATGGTGAAACATAATTGCACCTATTAGGTGAATTGAGTGTACTTTTAATAGTAGGAAAGACTAGCGTAGGTTCTTATGACCAACCAGACCGGTTTCTGCTCTCAACTTTTATAGGAGGAGCTTCATCAGTAGTAAGCCTTTGAATATTTTATATTCGGCAGGAACGTCTCGTTCTCAAAATGCATCTATTTTCTGTGCACGAGTTTTTATGGACTCATAGTGCATCTATAAGAGCATCTAAAAGAGCTTCGTGTGAACCTTGAGAGTCAGCTGATTCTTCGTTAGTACGAAACCTTGAGTTAACAAGTAAATCTTTGAGATTTTGGGCCCTTTTGTAGGCAAGAATCGGTTCTTTTGGAAACAGTTTGGATAATTCCGCGTGTTGCGAAATTAAGTGCCAATGTTTCAAAACTGCTTTTTTCAAATGCGTGGTTTTCATATGGGGTGTATAGGTAAGCTTGAACACCAGTGGTGGTTCCTTTTGTTTAGGATTGGTAGTGAGGTAATGCCTACGGTTTTAAAATTTTATGCCTTAAGTGGCTGTGGCAATTTCCTCTTTCTTATAATTACGGAGTAACAGTTTCTCTGTGAACGCGTTCTTTTTCTGTAAGAAATCAGTCTCGTTGTTACAAAGACGTGCGTATCGTAATATTTCCCCTTTAATGAAACCTTTAAAAGTGGCAAGTGGGTGTGCAGAGTTTCTGTCGAGGTATTGGAAGGTTTCCGTGGGTTTGGTGTGGACTTTAGTGTCTAATAACCCATTGGTTCGGAACCTTGTACCTTTGAAGATTTTCAAATCTAGGTATGTTACCTCGGTGTGTGATATTTCTAACGTAAACTTTAAGAAGCGGTGAATTTCATTCAACCTTTTTACCAGGTGTTCAAGTTCCTGATGTGTACCGTCGTAGAGCAATAGAATGTCATCTCTATAGCGGAGCCATTTTAAGATTTTATTATCTGTCGGTAAAATCTGGTTTTCAAGTCTATGCATGACGATATCACAGATTTCCGGAGAGGCTTGGCTACCCATGGCGCAACCGATCTTTTGTATATATCTAATGCCTCCTCTTGGGGAGTATTGGTATACATGGCGACGAGTGTAGCAAGTACTACCGTTTTTGGTAACGGGGTGGCTTCCAAAATTTGCAGAATGTGATTTGTGTCTTTCACATAAGTGCTTTGTTTTATTACAATAGGAAGCAAGAAATAGTCCACAAATTACGATATTTTTTCGGTTGGTGATCCCTTACCACTTATTATCGGTCTACCGGCAAATTTTTAGTTAGCCGGGGGTGCTTTATGAATTTTTGGTAGCACATATATGACCGGTGTGCGGATCTTGTGGCTATATGGTTACAAGTACTCGAAGGTGCTTTTATCGATCTCTTTTGCAGAGAACATTTCAATTAGTGTTTCCTGGACTAAACTTTTAGTTTGAAACGTCGTATCACTTTTCTAAATTTTCGTAGTGGTGAGTAGCTAGTTGCCTTTCAATTTCGGCCTGATAGTCTGAATGCAAAGTGCTCCGCTTTATGCGTGTTGCTATTGGCGTTTCGGATAGTAACACGTGCCATTTCGGTTTCTGTTGCTTCCAAGTAGTCCTCTAGGTTTTTACTAAAAGTCATGTTAGGTGACCATGTAGAGGGTAGACGGAATTTTGTAATCCTTTTTGCATTTAATTCTGCATGATGAAGCGGATTCTCATTTTTCTTTTTAGGTCTTTTAATGACTTGAGAAGATCACTTGGTTTAGGTTTTACTGGAGTTGCTATGAACTTCAGACCTTTTCCCAGCGCAATAAACTCTATATTGGACATGTTTCTGTCTGATAGGTTCTTTACGAACTTTTTTAGTGTTTCTGCTTCTTTTCGAAGATTTTGGGCTTTTGAGTGACTACGTATAGTCTGTAGCTCCCTGTTGGTGGTGCGGAATTTTTCCGAGCTTTTATTTAACTCGTGCACAGAAAATAGATGCATTTTGAGAACGAGACGTTCATGCCGAATATAAAATATTCAAAGGCTTACCTACTGATGAAGCTCCTATAAAAGTTGAGAGCAGAAACCGGTCTAGTTGGTCATAAGAACCTATGCTAGTCTTTCCTACTATTAAAAGTACACTCAATTCACCTAATAGGTGCAATTATGTTTCACCATGAGGAGCATGTTCCTCGTGTTCCTCGGGCCCTCCCTTAAAAATACTTCAGGTTCTTGGCCACTACGTTGCGTTAGATAGTGTAAAGCCGCCTACACCCCTATTTCATTTCGACCCTGGATGGGAAAGGTGTTATCTATATCTTCCTGGATAAGCTGTCATAATAGGGGTAGAAATAGATTTAATGCTATATGGCCCAGAAACACATGAATATTACTGAGATTAAATGTTATGTTCATATGGATGTGAAACTACTATAATTGAACACCAAGTATGAAGTTGATGAAATATATCGTTATTTAACAGTTTACAAATTTTACTTTAAGCCCCACCCACTCATTTCTATTCATGTCATGAACAACAAAAACAATAGGGCACATCTACTAATCATGGAGCATCTACCATTTAAAAATGACAGTAATTCAACATTTAATTTCTAAGATTTTATGTTTACAAGCTATTTCTAGCAATTAAGCATTAAGTCCCACCTACTCATTAATATTAATTATATGAAATGTCAGTCATGTTACAATGTACCACGCATCAATTTACATCATCATACCAAGATTGGACATACCATTGCGAAGATATTGACATTTGAAGAATTTTACTTTACGCTCCGCCCACTTATTAATATTTTGTCATGGATAACACAAACAATAGGGACCATCTACACATCAGGGTGCATCTACCGGTCGAATGTGACATTGATCCAACATGTCGTTGCTGAGATATCGTGTTTACGAGCAACCTTTCACATCACAACTTGATCGCATAGGTTACTCGGTCTTCGGCATCGTATCCAAAAATCGTTAAGTTTATTGAATTTTATTTTTGGTTTGAAGGAATGAATACTTTTGGATGTGTTAGTGTTCTAAAATGATGAGACGGGGGGGGGGGGGCTGAAATAATAAGTGTTTAATCTAAAAATAAATGATTTCACAAAGTGATAAACAATTTAACGTTCAGTTGACATGAAAGTTCTTAACTTCTCACTCTATTATCCGTACTATTAGTACGAAATCATCACACAAGATCTGTGATTACCGTACTCCAAGTACACTGGGCAATATTTTTGTTCAAATACACCGCCCAAGAATCCCAAGATTTTCGTGAATGAAATATTTTCTAAATAACAAATTTAAAAGTCTTTTACACAAAACTTGAGAGGTTAAATTTCTGGATGGTGCCATTCAAAATCTAACGGTGCATGGTAGGCTATCAAACACTGGGATACGTAACCTACATAGCTTCTTCTATCTCCGTTGTTGCCTCCGCGGACCGTTCTTCTCGAAAAAGCCTGGTGTCTGGACTCCAAAGGAATTGCTTTTGAGGACTTGAGATCCAAGGGTCTCTTTCGCGGACTAGGAGTCTCATCTCCTGCATGTACGACGAGCCGCATATCCGCCGGACTCTTGTGTCAGTAGATCGGATAGCTTTGGTGCATATTGCATACAAATCTTTCTTTTCCGTTCGTTCTTTTCGTGGTGCAGGTCTTTTCTTGGAAGGTCCATCTGTCTTTTTGGCAGGTCTGGGACTTTTGGAAGACACGAAAGCTGTTTTCTCGTGGATCGTCTCCATGTGTGTTAGTAGGTTCGACCTTTTTGTCCGAGCTGTACTTAATTTCTTGCAAGAAAATCGCGCTGAATGGTGTGTGGTTTGCAAATGGTCCTTCAGTTCTGTTAGAGCACGATATCTTTCCTTGCACACCCGGCACCGGTACACCTTTGAGAGTTCGAGTTCTTCGTAATCAAGGCTGTCTGTAAAATCCATCTTGTCGATCAATCTGTGGAAAATAAGACAAAGAACAAACTGTTAACTCTACTCTGACTTTTGACCTCTTCAGAGAACACATGGTTTTCTGTGTGTATTTCATAAGATATCCTACTTTTAGACTTTGACAACTGTTGTCCTCATAAAAATTGTTGTGTTTTCGTGCTCACTAAGTATTTAAGGTCATTGGCTGTATTTTGCAAGCAAGTGTGTATACATTTGACTACATTGATTTCTACTTACCTTCGTAACATCAGCTTGCCACCCATGGTGACCACAAATCTCTTGTATGTTGGACCCACAAAGATGAACCCACCAGCCAAGTATCAAATCCATCATGCACTGTTCTCATAGTTCTTTTGCATCACATTACACACTCTACTATAATCACAAAATCCTCTTAATCAGTTTTAAATGCAGTTAATATGTACTTCATAATAAGGAGGAGCATAATGTTCACCTACGGGCGATGACTTCTTGTACCAACCTTTTGGATGAGACCAACTCTATGTAGTGTATACTTTTGTTTGATTTATTTCATTGTCATATTTGACATATTTGGACTACATTATGTTTCAGTACTAAGAAATAAAGGGAGATGAATATACCTTTGATATGCAGACCTGGTTCTGTCAATTACAAGAAATTGAATAAGCTCCTTGCAATTGACTCCTTGTCAGGGAGTGATGGGGTGACTCTAATTATCCCAGCCAATCCTATCAGAAATGATGCAGATTCAACTGCGTGATGTAATTCCTTTGAATGCATCTCATTTAATCTTTTAGTTGTTATGTAACTTTACTTCTCTTACTGTTTGGCTAATTTTTGGAAAGTCTAGCTGTGAATCCTCTATGGATCCTTTAAAGTACACTGGAATCATAAATGTATAGATATGTATATAATTACATTGAAACTTTGAGAATCTTCAGAGTACTTTTCATATAATCCATTTAAAAAAGATTCCCCTCCTGAAAACACCTCTTTCCCAAAGCCTTCTTGCATCCCCCCTCCCCACATATTTTACCCCTTCCTCCTTTTCTGTTTTATTACTTCATCAATTTGTTTTCGAAGCAACAATCTGTGCCATTAAACTGTAATACTGTCATCCTTAATCACTTACAGCTTCATTAAGCAACTTGGTTTCTGGATCAGCAAGTTATCTTACAAGTGGAGCTGCTGCTTTGAATCCATGTGAAACTATGTTATACAAACTCCTTGAAAAGAAGAGTGGTGCTGGCCCTCCATATTGACACAGCCACCATGGTACCAGCAAATTTCAACAAGCCACCATTTAATGCTGGATGAATAAAAGGAATATAAAACTTTATAAAATGCTGATTTTAATAAGTATCATGCAATTATTATCTTTCATAGAATAGCTACAAATATAACACAGCTAACTAAAGTATAAAATATTACTGTAAGTTTTATCAGTCTTGAGGAAGCACATATTGGGTAAAGGATCAGGCACTGCAACAATTCTTTAACTTAAAGCCAACATGGCAATCGATACAACGAAATGGCACCAAGCATTTTTTTCAAACTGAGAGAAACAGACACATAATTGACACAAAATGAGGAATGAGATCAGTAGTTAGACCGCAATTCTTTGTTTCCCATCGTGCCTTGATAGCTGGTTAATAGTGCACAATTGTAAGCCCTGCCTTGATATGAAAATAATGTTCGATATAAGAATGCCCCGCTACTACAAACTTGATATTTGAGTGACTGGACAACTTGAGACTGCACCTGAACATTGTTCTTAACTAACTTGCAAAACTGCTAGTGCACTATATTTTATACTAGGATAAGCTATTGCATACACCCTTTGTAACAAAAAGTTTACTTTTGTGTATAGGTAATGCATAGATTCACAATAAGATCTAGCTATAAACGTGAAGAACATCCTACCACTTGTGTTCATCTTGAGTAATCTTCTTTCCAAAGGGCCATCAAACAAGCTATTATTTTTCTGTAAATCCTTCATCATGAGACGTACAAATACACGCAAAGGGCCACCTTCGTCAACAGCTCCCTCTATAATGCCAATGCTGTCGGTAAAATGGACCAAGATGTGTTTGTCCCCAGCAAAGGATAGCCGTTTCAAGCCTCGCACAGCGCACTCCCACAGCTGCAACCTGTTCTGGTTCAGAGTCAGCAGTAGTGATGCAGAAGTTACATCGTCTCTTTTGCTGTTTTGGTGAGAGAAATATGACTTACCATGTTGATTCTGCAGTGAGTTGTTGATTTATTTCTGAATAGTTTGAAATTTTTATATTATTTATTTAATAAATTTCTTACAATCATTTCAGCATTGGACAACATTATCAATGCAGTGTCTATCAACAACAAAACAGAGTTTTATACATAGAATATTTAGTAGCAGAGATCAGGACAAAGGATACGTAATCACAATGATACAACAATAATAACAGAAACTGACATACGAGGTGCTGAGAACCAGAGTGGGCTAAACCACATTTGTATAGTTTTGAGTAAATTGAGATTAAAGTTTAATTTGTCTTAAAAATCACGGTAAACTAGAATGAATCAGATTGATTACAAATGTATGGGTTAGTTGAAGAGTTATTTTAGGGTACCAACACTTAACACAAAACGTGTCGTTATATTGATTAATTACGTCATTAGTGTGTTAGCCCAGTATGGCTCTCAGCATACTCTGTGACACTGAATGGTCTATGCCTAGAAAATGAACAGGACGAGGCACACAGATAGGTTAATGCCGAACTATATTAACATATTTACAACTTCTCAGGATGCCTAAAATGCTGATGTTGATCTGGGGGGGGGGAGTGGTACTTTTTATTACCCCGTCTCCCCTGTAATAAAAACTGCTTAACACCCCATGAGCCCCCCGGCAGAACCAGGTACTTGCTTTACACACCCCTCCCATCAGATAAATGATAAGCCCCCTCCTCTGGCAGAACCAGGTAATTGCTTAACAACCCCTCTCCCACCAGGCAATTGATGAGCCCCCAGCAGAACCAGGTAATTGTTCCACACCCCTCTCGTCAGACAACATGATAAGAGCCACCAAGAGAACCGGGTAATTGGTTTAATCCCTCTCCCATCAGATAAAATGTTAGGAGCCACCCCCTCACCCGAACCAAATAGTTGCATTACACTCCATCTGAGAATGATAGGAGTCGCCATTGGCTATAATGTGTTGTACAAAAAATCGTTCATTGGCACCCTCTGTTTCGATAACAGTCAACATGTTCTCCCTGTGTACCCCGTACCCATGGATTGCACCCCGTAGTGCACTACAGTCACGGATCGCTTATGTCCTGCTCCTCACGTGTTCCGCCATCTGCCGCATCCTTGTCTCAGATTCTTGTAGAAGGCATGGTGGACAGGTGGTATCAGTGGGAGTAGTTCTTGGAGATCCCTGTACTTGGCTTCTTTCCCTTTGGAAAAATGGCTCTCTCCCTTGGATAGAGTAGCTGCATCTCTTTGGTTCCGAGCAGCCTGAGGTCGGCCACGTGAAGCCCTTCTTGCAACATTGATCCATCGGAAGGCTTCAACCTCTTGATTGGAATACTTGAAGAAGATCTTCTTTGGATCGGTGTGTTTGAACTGAAGCCACTGAATCTTTAGCCATTCCACTTTGCGCTTCTCTGTGTCCACATTCCGGTTGGTGATTTCCGCCTCCAAGGCCTGCGTGTCAAACATGTCGGCTGAGGTGAGGGTGGTCACATTGAACTTGTTGCATTGTTTCGCATTCTGTATAATGTGTACCCAGTCAGCTGGAATCATCACAGAGGGGTGTGCTTCTTTGCCTTTTCGATGACACCGAAGTCTTTATCACTGTCCATATAACTGTGACCAGATAAAAAGAACTTGTGGTCCACACAGTCAACAGGTATTTCAGGATTGTTCACAACATGGAGCCAGAAAACTGCCATGCGAATGTTTCTGTTCTGACCACCACAGGCGTCGCTGTAAGCAACAATATGCGATTTGACAGGCTGAGTTGTCAAATGTTTCAGAAGACCGGATGCAATCTCTCTTGGCCCTCTGGATCCCACAGATTCATCCCACACATACATGTAGCCATTTCTGGATTCCGCATCGTGAAGCCCCAGATTATAGGTCCACAGCTGACGCTTGTAATACACCACACCAGTTGATACTACTGGGGTTGGTAAAGTTTTCATTAGATCAAAGGTGAATACTGTTTTTGCTGATCCATCTTTGATGGCCTCACTCTTATGCAGGGAGTAGTCATCTTGGGCTGACTGAGCTTTTCGTAGGTGGATTTCTCTCTTTACCTTCACCTCGTTCATCTCGTCCTCTTTTCCTTCCGCTTCTAGAGTTTGTTCCTTCGCTTTGAGTGTGTCACAGGTTTTACAAGTGTATTGTAAGGGAGCATGAAATCCGATGTTAAAGTCATACCTCAGACAATGCCTAAGTGCCCATAATTTCAGAGGTGCCTTTCCTTCTTCCTCGCATTTCTTAGTATACAACTAGTACAATATCGTGGCATTAAGACCTGGGGCAAAATATTTCCGATGTGGGTTATTTTTTTCCGGGTGTAATGAGACTCGTAGAGTGGGAAACGTCCAATAAATTCTTTCAAAAACAACAAGTCTCCTTCATCTGTTTTGTTTGCTGGTGCATGTTTGCCTCTCTTATCTGGTTGTGGCCCTCCATGTTGCTTAGATAGAGCTCTACAACAGGCTATCTAGGAAACCATTGGATATTTGCAGTGTTTTAAGAAAATATGTTTTGCACACTACAACGTCTTCCTCATTTTCATTCAGGAACGAGTACATCCTGGTGGTGCTTCTCCTACTGTTAGCATTCTTCGTGTATTTTCGCGCCACGGACTGCTGCTTCACAGCACCAACAATGAAAGCCTTGTGAATGTTGTAGTCACTAAGTCCGTAGGAGTAAAAAATGCTTTTCCTTCTTTCTTGGCTGATTTTTTCGTAACACTTTTTGGGGCAGGTGCACTATTCTTCTGGGTAGGGACTTTGCAGGAGCTTCCTCATCATTGACTTTTGTATACTTCAAGCCCTTTGCGCGGTTTGTTTTACGAACGTTTTTCTTCCATTTTGCTAAGTTTCGTGCTCGCTTCCGCCCTCGTCGGACAGGAC
This sequence comes from Apostichopus californicus, assembly GCA_020650975.1. Lineage (NCBI taxonomy): Eukaryota > Metazoa > Echinodermata > Holothuroidea > Aspidochirotida > Stichopodidae > Apostichopus > Apostichopus californicus. The sequence goes on from JAIPMN010005399.1 coordinate 23,668, forward strand.
TACCCTCATTTTTGCTGGACGGAACATCTTCAGGAACATAGGGTGGATCTGCAGAAGAAGAAAATTTAATTTTATTTTGTAGTGGCGAAATACAGGGGCCGTGCCAGGCTGGGGACTGGGTCCCATCCCCCTTCTGTGGGTTTCCCCCTCCCCCCCCCACCAGCAGGTAAGTTCCTTAATTTGACTGTGGACAAAGAACGTAACATCAACTTTAGAAGAGAAGTGTATACAGTGCATTTATTTGTACCACATTTCCTTGGTATAATAGGCCAATAAATTGCTCTTCAAGGTTGGAAAACTTGGACCCCCCTCCCTCCCACCAGGTATCTTGGACTCCATGTTGGGGGAAATATGACTGTGAAATTGTCCACCCACAACTACTATCAGGCCTACATGTAGCTACAGGTAGGCTAAAGCCTATGGATACCATAGACCTACTATTAGAACCAAACAGGGCTAACCCACATGATGACAAATAACTCTCATCCCCAGACCTCCCCAGACAGTTGTGAATATAATAATGTTATTTCACAGTATGGAAGCGAGATTGAGCCCTTCGCCCCTCGCTAGTGGCAGGAAATCACTAAATTATAAACTTATCCTAAACATGGCAATATCGTGGAACTGATCCATGCAGTATAGTAGCACATAGTTCCATACTCAAAACAAAGAAACAAAACAGGGTAATTTCTTACCTTTATCACCCTGAACATCAGATTCACATGATGTATGATTGCCAGCATCATTGTCAGAACTGTCCGAGTCATGTTGGTAAGCATGCAAGTATTCTTGCGGGTGTTGTGGCTGAACTTCGACACGTGAGGTTGACGGTGTGTCACACATGGTGTATCAGTTGTGGGTTAGCCCTCTTTGGCACAACATGCAAAGGGAGGTTTCTCCGGGCCAGAGAAATGTCATTGAATAGAGGGGGCTATACAAGTTTATTAGCTTAGATATTCATCATACAGATAGTCCTTCACAATATCAACACATATATGTAAAGAACTCATTTTGAGCAGAATGTGGGTTAGCCCACTCTGGTTCTCAGCACAACATAGTACATGATAGATGCAAACTATTAAAATTCAATATGAGGTAATCAATTAAACTAATACCTCAGTGAAGCAAAGTTTGTTTGATCACTATCAAGTATGTTTCCACACGATCATATCAAAATTGTCTTCAATGCTCTACACATCGCCTTCTCCTTTATAATTAAGTCTCCCTCGCCCACTCGGTTTTCAGCACATTACAAGTAGAATCACATGTATAAAATTGCCATTCAATGGTACAAACCTGACTTAAATTTGCCACAATCATGAAAGTCACCTTTATGTCGTGATTTTCAATGAGCAGGACACAACAATACACAGCTATATGACTTTCATGTGATTGTAATGCATCAAGAACAGATCCAGATTTTGAATAACTATATATATTGACAAGTCTTAAGCAGTGGATTGTGATAATGGGGTAGCTGTAAGTTTTCAAGGCTTTCGGAAATTGCACGATTGAGTTGTGCTTCTTCTTCCAAGTCTGTATCAGATATATCGTTCACATCGATGTAATCTTGGAAGTATGACCTTAAGAACATAATAATGGAGAAGTATCATTTAGAAATAGTCTATCATAGTAATGATATCAATGCACAAACAAAACGAGCACCTTTGTAAAAAGTAACCCATCAATGCATATACCTGTACATGCATTGATGGTTTCGATGATGTAATCAGCTGCATCTTTTATGAATGTAATAGCTGGCCTGTGCCTGTATGAGACATTCTCGTCATCTTTATAATGTGCAGTGCCTCGGTGTGATGCAGAGGTGGATGGCAATGATCTAATATTGGAGTAAGTATTCTGATGACCAGATATTCAAGCCATGCTAGTTGTGGATATTGTAGGGGTATGTGAAAGAGCTGTGGGACTTGGGTGTAGATGATGGAATTATAAAAGCAGATGGCGAAGGTTGCAGCGATGTGGTAGTATATCTGTTAATGATTTCAGCTTCAGTTCTTGGTGTAATCCAAATTTCCATTCAATGAACTAATTTCCTTTCACACATGCATCAAATTAATTTTGGCATATTACATATATTTGGGGGGGGGAGGGGGTGAGGGTGGTGGGTATTTCCATTGTGCATTGTCAGTTCTGATCCATCAGTTAAATTCATCCACAACAAAAGGGTGGCAATTTCATTCTTTACCCAACAAATCTGAGAACCATGTGGACCTTTTCAACACAAGATAGGATCTTCCAACACATCATGTCATGTGATGTTAGTTAATATTACAGCGAATAGCACGTTGGAAGTAGTTACTGTGACTGTCTTAATGAACTGTTACCCTCTACTCTGCAGGACACATGCCAACCACCCCCCCCCCCCAATCTATTGTCTCTTAAAAGCTACTACTGATCACAAACCTTGCTGCTGAGATGACATGGCTTCTGCTAGTTCTTCCTTTGCAGTCTTCACAGCCTGGGTGGCACGATGATATTTGCAAGATAATTTCACCTAATTGAAGTAATTAATGAAGAATCCATATCTACTACTGATTTAATACCCAACTGGCACACAAAAAGTATATAGGATGTTAAACAGTATGGCAACCATTTGGTATTACACTTAACAATCGATGTAAGAAAATAAGAGATACTGTACAAGCTAGTTAGCACTTTACTTCGTACAGCAATGAAATACACAATTAGGTATACTACAGGATTGCAACACTTAATATTGCTATGAACTGACCGGAATAATTAAAATTTCAAACCATTACGTCATTTTAAGTTGCATTACCAAAGTGTCTTGTTGTCTTGTGGGCATAATGTATCAGAGCATCACTTACAGCATCAATCCTCTGGGATGGAGTCATCTCTCGTAGGTCTTTGGTGGTTGTTTTTACAGACTGGGATTGTTTTTGGTTCTGTTGACCTTTGGTCCGTGCCCGTTTTCTTTGCACGTAAAAAGCACCGTCTTGTACTGTACGTGAACTATGTTATGTTATGTTGGTCTACGTGATCTGTGGAAAGATATAACTATGTAATGTTATGTTGGTCTAAGCTGTCCTGTGCTTGCAAGCTTGTAAATTAGTGCGACGTTGTAACTAATATACAACAAAATGAGCCAAATTTATCCTATAAACTACATCTTTAGCCCGGGTCACATCTGCGCGATTCAACACGCGATTCAACTCGCAATACAATTGAAGGTTGAATCGCGTAGTTAGACACGGGTATCAACTTGTTGCGCAATAAAAGTTGCGACGTCGATTGGGGTTGATTTGCAATAGAGCAATGTCCTAATCAGCGCAACTTCTCAGAAGCAACTTTTCTGATTCGACCAATCAGAAGCCTTTCTCATGTAGTTTGGCAGGCGGTAGAATTGTATTTGAGCCGAACGACACCATGGCCACCAGAAATACAATTAATATATTTGTATATATATTAATATATATGTGCAGAAATGAAAAGAAGGAATATTCAGACAGGAATATCAGAAGGACAGCTGTGGCTAGTTTAGCCTCGGAATTTAATTCAACTGCTGAGAAAAATATCATCAAAGTTGCAGTTTTGTCGTAATTCAGCGAGGGTCTGGTACTTCAGCTATGGTCCTAGGCCGATACCTTTTGGTATCTGCATCTTCACTAGTATAACTCGAAAATAGGCCTAATAGTCGAATCTTCACAAAAGCATATTGCATGCAGTCGTCATCTTTTCCAAGGATGACGATGTGAACAGTTTGATATGGTCCTTAGAAATGTTGAGGTGCCCTGCGGCGAGTCAAAACTAAAAAAAAGAAAGGGCGACTTGACCGCCCACTAGCAAATAGGCTAATTTACTTAATTTACTTAGTCGTTGCCTCATCCACCGTTACCTGTGCCTTGTCGACCGTTGCTAGGATTAATTGGAATTATCACTAACATATGAGTAACAAGTTAGAGCTCTCCAATGTTGAATATGGCAGGCTGCATATTATTGCAGACCAAAGAAGGGTGAATTATTTCCGGGTGCTTATAAAACATGTTTGCATGGTTCCCGGACAATTCCCCCCTGGACGATTTCCGGGGGGGGATTTTCTTGTGTGGGAATTGTCCGGGGTGGGAATTGTCTGGGTGGGAATTGTCCGGGGGGTAATTGTCCAGGGGGGAGTTGTCCGGTCACCGTTTGCATCGTGAGTCATCTTTTTTAATGGAAAATACTGCAGGTCAATGTGGTTGTGGTATAGCTCCTTCCTCGTCAGGCACACACAAGGCAAATGGTGAGGTGCACACAAATATGCAAGTGATGCACCAACTGGAGGGATGCAGTAAAATTAACAACTAGAAAAAGGCCTTCATTAGAGTCTACAATGAATGGAATCAACTTGAGTTCATAAAATATACACAAACATATGGTTGATCTGTCATAGGTTTTGTGTAATTTAATGAGTAAACATAGCTGGTACATTTAAGTTTTGCAATTAACTAAAACAACAATAATAAGCAATTTACTGAATGTAAAATTAAGGTAGCGTAAAGTATATATATATATATTTGATTGTTGACAACAATCGTTATGATGAATGGGTTCTTAATGGGATGGGATTAAATGTATGCTATATTGACCCCAAATATGCCAGATATTGAAATATACCTTTTCATAAAAATCCATAAACCGTTTTTATTACTACCCTTGAAGAAATATACCTCACTGGGACACTTAAGGCCTTACACAACACCAAGATCATCAAAATCTAATTTGGTAAGTGGAATATTCTTACAAATATAGTTACTGAAAACTTAACATACGAAAAGGCTACTGATTTGCTAACAAAGTTGTTATTTTCGTTTTAATCCTTCTGTTTTCATTTTATGTTGGTTATGTACACGTGCGATGCTTACAGAAGTACCAAAAAAGATGTCATAATCCTTAATTTGCCATGACACCTGACCTTCGTTGTTAAAGTAGGTGCAAAATTTCTCCCTAATATTGCGTGCATCTGCAGATGAGTGATTTGTGTTGCTACAGGGAAGGTCAGCAAGACCATTGAAACCAATAGCATGATTTTTACGCCATCCTCCCTCAGTTATTTCCAGTAAATTCACATTCTCCTGCTCAACATCACATTCTTCAATGTATTGTCAATCACTCTCTTTGTCAATTGATGCATCTCTCAAGGAACTACTTTTTCTTCTGTGCTAGTTTTCACTGCCATACTGGTATTGAACACTGGGAATCGTGAAGCCAGAATACCAAAAGCATTCTCAGAGACTCTGCGAACTCTTGATAGCCTATAGTTGAAAATTCTACGTTCCTTATTCAGAGCTCTGGCTGCGAAGGGCTTCATGGGGTATTTTTTTAGCGGATAGGCTTCATCACCAACAATGACATATGGTAGATGGAATTCATAAGTTGGGGGTAAGTTAAGCCCTTCTTCTAGGGTGGTGTAAAGTGATGAATCTTTAAAAACACCACCGTCACTTACCCTTCCATTTTTGCCTACGTCAACATAAATAAATTTATACTGCGCATCAACCAGAGCTAGCAATACTATGCTAAATGTACCCTTGTAATTGTAAAAATATGATCCACTCTTCAATGGCGAAGGAGTACACGTTTTCCATCCATGGCACCAATGCACTGAGGAAAGTTCCATCGAGAGTGGAAGTTGTTTGCGATACTATTCCATTCAGCTGGAGAGTTTGGTACCTAGAGAAGTAGAAGAACATAATTTGAATTGTAATAGTTGTTGTTTTCTAATTAATTTCAGGATGTGGCTACTACAGTTACACCTTTGTCGTGGTCTAGTCCTGGAACGGAAGAAAAGGAGGACGAGAATGTTGATCTTGTAGAAGAACCTCTGTTTGATCACAATCAACCTGGGCCATCCTGTACCGCCATTGAGACAAATAAGAGGTCATCCTCAAAAATACAAGCCCTCTCAAAACACTCAAAACAAAAATATGAAAATGACCCCCTTTTACAAGCTGCTTTGAGCATTCTCAATGAAGCCTCCAAATGTGACGATATTGATGATTTATTTGGTAACAGTGTCACAGAGGAGCTGAGATTAATAACAAATTTCACTGTGATGCTAAGATCATGTATGTCGTACATCTTTACTACAGTATGTCAGATTATTGGTTTGTGGGTAGCCCTTGTTGACTAGTGGTGGTGGATACCTATTGTTTTTCATGGAAGTTCTTTACACTTTTCAGTGTGTCATGAGAAGAAATACATATATTATATATACGAATATTCATCAATAGTTAATTTCTGCATTGTGAATTAAAGTATTATAAAATTCCACACTACAATGCAATCATTTTACAACAACCTTCATCTTCAATCTTTTGATATGTGATTGCTTACATCAAATCGAAAAGCAAAGGTAAGTGCAGGTTTCATGCAACCATGGAGCTAGGTAATGTTAAGTAGCTTGTAAATTTTCCTATACACCTTTCTATTTAAGCAAACTTAAAGGTAGTCTGTATTGGCCCCAAATTATGGCACGTTATAATTGATAGATGTTTTCAAAAAGTACTTTCCTGTAGGTCATTACTTTTCAAATTGTTTTCAGACATTCTAAATGAAGACACAAGATGACTCAATGTCCCAGTTAGGTAAATTTTCTCCAAGGTGGTAAACAAACATAGTTAAAGATTTTTGACGGAAGGTGACCATATTTGAATAATCTTGCTAATTTTGGGCCAATACAGTATACCTTTAAGCAGGAGAATGAGAAATTGACCTTATTAAGTGGTGCTCCTTGAGGCACGGGTATATTGCATCACAGACTTCTGGAATAAATCAAGAAATGCTATTGTGTGGCACACTAAACGCAAACTGCAGATCTCTAAATGCATCACCTGTCAATGACATATATAATATGCTATGTAACTCATTGAAGTTACTTTTATTAATAATACGTCAATTGTTTAACAATTCTAACCTGTCATTTCTTTTGTAACGTTATAAGCATTTGCATAGCAAACAGTTTTCTTTTTGAGTGATAGACAAATGATGGCATATTGTGTTTCATTCTTGCCAGATCTACCCTCTAGATTTTCCTCAAACAGTCAAGAATTGTGATGTCAGTATGGCACAAAATATTTAAAATTAATAAGAAATTTCATGTAATTCAAAGATCTACTAAAAAAAATCAGCATATTAGGCTAGATGACAATCCTTGAAATAT